>LPNX011165580.1:2384-198450 GCA_001517045.1 Pseudotsuga menziesii | reverse complement strand
ATATATTAACATGCAGTACTAATTGATAATTTATTGGCCAATCGTGGCCAACACCTGAAATGGACCACAAATCCTAGGAGCTAACTTGGCACAACCTCTTGACCATAATATGCTCTTCTATGGCCTCACTTTCACGTAGACATGACATCCCATGTTAAATTCCTTGTGCATATTTTTCTAATCAGCATAGTTTTTTGTCAATCTTGTGCAATCTTTAAATTCTTCCTACTTACGTAACAATATTCTCCATTTCCTTAAGTAGATCATGTCCAAGTAACACTCTATCTATTGGGATGTCCCAACTAACTAGAGTATTACACTTTCTGTCATACAAGATCTCAAATGGTCTCATTTCATGGAGGCTTGATATCCATTATTGTATGCAAACTTGACTAGGTGCAAATAGTCTTCCCACTTAGTGGGTCTCTTTATGACATACATGCGAAGCATGTCTTCTAGTACTTGGTTTGTACATTTTTTTCCCATCTGTCTACAGATTATATGAAGTACTAAAATTTAACTTAGCGTTGAATCCTACAAATAGTGACTTCCATAAATTGGAAGTAAATTTCACGTATCAATCAGAAGTTACTACCTTTAGTATTTGCAAAGGATTGATAGCCATTGTTGTGTGCAAACTCAACTTAGTGCAAATAGTCTTCCCACTTAGTGGATATTTCCATGATGTAGTACATGTGGAGCATGTTTTCTAGTACTTGGTTAGTGTGTTATGTTTTCCCATCTGTCTATAGATGATATGAAGTGTTGACATTTAACTAAGTGTCGAGTCCTTCAAATAATGATTTCCACAAACTGGAAGTAAATTTCATATCTCGATCATAAATTACTATCTTTGGGATTCCATGCAACCCAAAATATTCCTTCATGAAAATTTTAGCAATATTAATAGCTTTAAACATAGATTTTACAAGAATAAAATGAGTTGTTTTATTGAGTTTGTCTATTGCTACAACAATAGAATCATGATGTCTTCTTGTAATAGGAAAACCTGTAATGAAATCAAGTGAAATAATTTTCCACTTCCACTCTTGAATGGGTAACGGTTATAGAAGTCTTGTAGGATGTTGGTGTTCTGCCTTTACCTATTGGCACTCTATGCATTTGGCCTAATACTCTGTTGTTTCTATTTTCATACTAGACCAATAAAATAACTTTCACAGTGACGCTAACATCTTTTGATACCAATGATAACCTAAGTATATATTTTTATACATTTCATCAAGTATCAATAGCTTCAATTCAATTGAATGTGGTACATAAATAGAAAACCTTATCATCCCATGCTGAAATCTATTTATGATATTTTTGCATTGTTATTTTTCATTTTTTCCTTGATTTTCTGGTAATGTTCATCAAATCTATTATTGGCCCTAGGAAAAGAAAACCAAAATAGTGATTGGAAATATCAATATTTCGGTCACAAGATTTTGGTCGCAGGACAAGGAAAATCTGCAACAAAATGAGCCGGGACAGAAGAGGAATAAAGCAAGACAAAAAGAAGGGATTGACTTATTTTGGGAAATTAATTAGTTAGACTAAAAATCTCTTATAGTAATAAAGCATGATTGTATTTTGGGTCGATAATGCCTCGTTTTAGATTTAACTAGATGTATTAAAATATAGATCCATCCTATCAACTAATAGTTGAGAGTCATTCGACGGTCTAATCAAGAATTGTAAAAGTATAAAATCTTATAAAAGCAGCAAGCCAAGTTGTGTGTGGGTTGATCAGTCAGAGACAGAGAGAGGATCGATCCAGGATGTGTGCATATCGGCGATTCAAAGAAGAAGAGAAGAGATACACACACAGAGAGAGAGCATGAGACAAGAGAAAAATGTATGAATTGTAAAGAATAACTAAAGAAGATTCTATAAGCTGAGTGTGTAGACCAAAGGTGTGTTGGAAGGAAACAACCCTCTCATCCTTTTTACTTGTTTTAATCAATAAAAATGGTGAGCCGAATATATCTTTATGAATTTATGAAAAATTATAAAGAGTGCCTTCAGCATCTATGATTTTGAAGGTACTCTGAATCTTGAAACATCTATTTCATTATAAAAGATCATTTGTGAGACTTTTATGATGAATTATTGAAGTTATTATTGAACAACCATTTAGCAACTTCTAAATCAACTTTTCAGATGATCAATTCTTCTTCATTAAATGTTAAAGTATAACTTATCAATATCATTTCATGATTTAAATTGTATTGCATTTAATATTTTCGGTAGTCTTCTCATCATTAAAATATTTTCATTTCATTAGGAGTGTGTTGATTTAATTTATGATGTCTAGGCAATATATCTATGAAAAGTTTGTGTTTTATATGTCAATTTTTATATAAATAAAAAAACATGAAATCATTTAAACTTATGCCTAAACATTAAATATTTAATTCTTATGCCGAATTAGAACATCAATTGGATCATTCTTTAATCGATATAACAAATATTTGAAGTCATCCATGAATATTGAATTATGTTTACCTAATGGTCGAAACAATAATCAAATAAATTTCGAATCAACCCATAATCATGCTAACAGATTTGCAAAATCGAGATATGGTGACACGTTAATTGTAATTAGACATTTGTAATCATAAGTACTCATTCGTGTCATTTTATTCTGCCAATTTGATTTCCAAAATCAATATCATTTATGGTTCATTGTACAGGATTGTGATTTCGTTTATTGTTTCATTATGATTTTTGATCTCCACACTAATACTCATTTATCAAAACCCTAGGAATGAAGTCCTTCATGTTTAAAGTTGGATTTTAGGGTTTATTGACAGCATGAGGGAAGAATAGACTAGTGCAGAGACTCCATTAATATTGCAAACCCTTTATATGTTCTTGGTATCATCATTATGGCACCATTATGTAGGATTGAACTAGCTAGTGATGAATTGTTAGATATTGAGTATGGCTCGCTTCTCAACTGACTGAAAAAATTGATTGGAGAACATTTTTGGGGAATTTTAATGGTCATAACTCTAAGTTAACCCTTAGATTCACGCTATCCCTTAAAGACAATGTAGCACAAATATGTGATTTGACTCTTATCTTTTTTTAAGGTTTTGTGGCTAAGACAACCCAGCTACCTCAAATTGGGGAAAATTGGTTTAAGAGAGGTGAAGTGGATAAATCCAAAAGAAAATAGTTTATGTTGCCTCTTCATGTTTATTATGATGATAAATTTGGGTATTCTGTGAATTTATTGAAACCCCAGTGGCGATCATTACTCCATTTAATCATCAGGTATATCACATGTGACTGCCATTATTATTCTATACAATTCTATCATCTCATATTATTAATGGCGTTTAAAGGGTCAAAGTTAAATCTCTTTTGTTTTCTCCTTATAGTCTTGAAAAAAATTCATACATTGTAAAGAGTGCATTAAAAAACCATGAGCATAGCTTGTTTCATCATGGGTTATTCAAGATGCTAGTTCAGTATCAGTTATCATTAACAGGTAGGAGTTGGGAGTAGTTTTTAATTGATAATAATTTAGGCCCAATTGAATATTGGCCTTCGGCTTTGTCTAAATCCCAGGTAAAGAGAAGAAAATTCCCTGATGATGAACCCTCTATGCCAAAGATTGATGTTAATCCTGGGCAAATAGAAGATGATCAACATACTTAGTCAAGAAATGTTAGTATTAGTGTGACAAAAGGAAATCCTATGGTAATTTATAAAAACCCTATCAATTTGCATCCTAGTCATTGTAATGAGGAACTTACCCAAATGCCTGATGTATTTGTTAAGAATCAAAATGCAAACTCTGTAATGTCCAAGAAGTGTAAATCTAAATAAGGGGATTCGATCTCTACATATGCTCGTAGGTTTACCTGAAGTATGGAAACCATTGTAACTCTCGCAACTGTCCAACAATAGAAGGAGAATCTGTTAGTGGAAATCAACAGTGAAGATCAGAATACATCTCTAGATAATAAGAGTATTTAGAATGATAAACCTGTTGAAAATAGTTATGAAGATAATGATCCTATGGTTAATGAGGGTTCATATAAACATTATCGTGATATATCATAATGTAAACCATCCTCTGCAAGAAATTATTCACCCACTAGGAGTAATAAGAGTCTTCAAAGAGTTCTCAAACATTATTTTAGAAGTCGAATATCAAGACTGGAAATTGAGGTCGAAAAGTTACAGGCTAATGCGTTGGCTAAAGATGAAGAAATGAAGACATTGAAGGGAGAATTGGTAAGTTGGGTTAGCAGGTGGAAAAAATTGAAATAGAAGAAGGATAAATACAAGTCAATGAAAAGAGATATGTCAGTAACCCATGAATAATTAACGAAGCAGACTTAGCTGCAAAGAATAAAATTGTAAAGCTACGAGATAGACTGTCAAAGGCCAGAAGAGTTGTGGAACTTCAAATTTTATCTTGAATGTCCCTTTATTATGATTTAAAGTGTTTTATTTTGTTTGAATTGTATAGGTAATAAGAATCATTAGTTAGCATACCAACATAATTAAAAATTATGTGGGCATGCTTAAAACATTTATTATATTTCATTATTTATTTAATTCAAAGATTGATGAATTTAATGCATTTGATGATTGGATTATGTAGGTGGATATTCGGTTATATTTGGATAGCATTAGTTGTTGGAAGTAAGCGATATTTTCTACCATGTTGTTGTAGAGGAAAGTTTCCTATGGCTAGGGTTTAATATGCCATAAACATACTAGGGTTCAAAGAGAGATGCATATAGTTTTGCGAGCAAATATAAACAATATTCATAGATTAGAATGGTTCATACCTTATCCAAACAAAGGTTGATCCAAACAGCCCTTCAATCCTCCTCTTGCTCCTCTTGCTCCAAGAGACATGCAAAACAAATTATACCTTCCTCAAACCAATACAACTAAATGTAAAACAATGATAATTAAATCAATAAAAAAATATATTATGATTATCATAAACATTTGATCACAAACATAAGTATAACATACATTAGACAGTGATTTGGGAGGAAGAAGGAAATCACATCTTTATTAAACATGGAAGAAGTACAATGATACCTTCTCCAAGTGAGGCACCTCACAAAACCTTGATCTGGTTCTATTGCTTCTCTTCTCTAAGGAAATCAGCCTCCAAGCTTTGCAACACAAGGAGATATATTCTAGGGAAAAGGTGGGGGGAATGAGAGTCTCAATTCCTCCAACATAACAATGCAATGATTCAAGTCCCCTCGCATGGACCTCTCTACCTCTATTTATACCTTTCTAAAGAGATAGGGTCAAAGACAAAGTAGTTACAACTGAAGGATTCAGTTGCATAACCACCTAAACTACCCAAAATTCAAGAAACATCCATTTTTGACATGTACAGGCCGAATTCACGGGTTGTAGTGGCAACAGTCACGAATGCAAAGAGATATTCACAGGTTGCAGTGACATCAATTGTGAATACAAAGGGATTCATGGTTTGACTTGCATAAAATTTGTGAATATAATAGTAACTCTAGAAATTCATGGGTAGCATGAAGGACAAGTCACGAATACAGAGGTGAAATTTGTGGGCTTCCTTAAGGAAACTTGCAAATAGGTCAAATATACTCATTTTTTGGGTACTTATGTGAATTTTTAGACTTTAGTGTCTTCTGGAAAGTTTGTTCTCACTTAGATACCTTTCGAATGGTGTAGATAAGAGGTCAAATGGAGTTACAAATCTTCAAATATGCATTCTCCAATTTAGGTGTTTTTTCAGTTACTTTTAGTGACTTTCATGAAGTGTCGACATGCAATGAAATCATGGGAAAGTGGTCATAGGAAGAGATGTGTCATTTTGGGCTATAATAGATGCCCCCTAATGTATGAGTTTAGAGGGGAATATGATAGCCTAAATACATTATAAAAGGAAACAACTTACTATGGAGAGAGCAGAGAATCCAAGATCAAAAGGCTCGAACAGAGGTACCTTAAAGAGAGATACATTTCAAATAAAACTAATCTCTGGGACATACAGGCCCATATACAAAACATCGCCATAAGGATACAAGAGGATCCAACATGTGTATAAATGATGCAACTATCATGGTTGTACAATATGAAAAAAGGAGCCATATCAAATATAAAGGAGTCATGGCCACAAATGAACAAGGTGGATCCATGCTCAATAATCGATCATAGCCGCAAGAATACAAGGTGGATCTATGTCTCAACAAATGTCATATGAAGTGTGGTAAGGTCTTGTGCAACTTGGGAAATAGAAAAAAATGACGATGCCACTGTCAACCCAAGGTCTTCAATCCAAACCGTCCAAAGGTACGAATCCTAACCATGCGAATATAGAAGCTGAAGTTGAACATGCAGGGAACCGTTTGATTACCTTCCATTAATGAGGACCATTAACAAATGCGGGGGAAATCACCATTAATGAAAATGGTCCCCAAGGCACCTAGTACATTATAACAAGTGTGAATACAAGGACGTGAAGTAGAACACTTGAAGAATCCATCAAGTAGGAGACATTAAGGTATTCCCACTACCTAATAGCAAGGGAAATTTCCACTGATGACTGCAATCCCCAAGGTACTATCATAAACTCTAAATATCATTCCAGAGAAAGAGGTGTTGCAGTAGATAGGAAGAGATCCGTTGGAAGGAAGACATTAAGGCATACTTCATCATCCACCAAGAGGTAAGTCAAATACTAATTGGATCTGGAATCAATACAGAATTTCATGACAAGAACCGTCGAAAACATGGCGTAATGAACTGATACCATGGAATGGATGATACAAAAGGTTAATGCAACTGTAGAATGGTCGACAAAGGTTTAATCCTTGAATAGTGAGCACGACATAAAAGTGACTTAGGAAAATTTTGACAGAGACCAACGACACAAATCTGCAATGTAGGAGACATTGATGGATTCCCCATATAATTGGAAAATAAACCAACTGGAGGAGTAAGAAAATATTAGTCGGGATAAGGTCAAAATACTAGGACCCAACTGTTGATAGACTCAAAACTAGTGCTTTTTTCAGGGAAACAAGACTTTAGGTTAGATGAGATTTTGCAGTAAAGATTCATGGCATCTAATGGAGAATCTGCAGTGAGAGGAGTTAATGTCAACGTTTCAAGCCAAGTGTGGCTCATCTTCAGGACATAGCGATGCCTAGGGAGATTGTTCATCTTTCCTGGGGAGATTGTTCATTTTTTATTTTATCTTAATTGAAAATACAATTAAAAATTAAATGTAATTAATATAAATAATAAACCATAAGTAAAATTAAAAATTGATCATTAATAAACTAAAATATTAATAAAATTAAAATTAATTATCAAATTAATAAACTACTTAGCTTGAACTTAAGAAACAAGACTTGCTACCATGATGTAAAATACATGTGAATGAACTTCCCTTCCCTCTTTATTGTAAAGGTTTAATGAGTCCAAGAAAGAAAACTTGAGACCTTCTTCATTTTTGACAAGCTCAAAGAATAAACAGAAGAATTCTTGATAAAGCACCGATTTATGGATTTTACAAGCCTGAATTAGTGGATGCTCAGCGGTGTTTTCATAGTTTTGAGAGTCTGAAAACTCCAAAGAAGACTCTAGGGGGGTGATTTTTCCTAAATTTAGTCTCCTAAGTATGAAAAAAGTATAAAACAATACAAAGGAGAACTCTCTTAGCTCAAGAGAACTAAGGTATTCCTTTTTTATAGTTAGTCGACAAGGTCCGAAAAAAGGGTTAAACTATAACCATACCAACACTCCTTCATAAGAGAGAATAACGCTCTAGTTTTAACGAGTGTGAAGGAAAGAAATATCACTCAGAAAGTTCCATTTATTTACGAGAATGGTACGGACAATAGTAAAATCCGATGCTTAGTTCTTATATTTTAGCGAGCATGACAAAGACATAAATTACACTTGAAATATTTTTCATGTTTAGGTCCAAAGCATGAAGAGAGAAAACTATGCTCATACCAGGGGTTCCTTTTCAGTAAGTTTAGTCCTCCAGGTCCAAAAAAGAGATAAAACCATGCCTGAAGATACTCTTCTAGATTCCAAAGAAAATAGAGTATTCATTTTTCCTAAGTAATCCATAAGGCCAAAAAAAGGGGTAAACTTATACCTATGCGGATGATTTTTCAATTTACCTTAATGATTCTGAACAAACAAGTTAACTCAGCAATCTAGTCAATTTTAAGGAGTCAAAACGGGTATTAAAGATAACTCCATATCTTTTTCGTGAAGTTTTAACGAGTCCAAAATATTCAACTCGTGGCCTCCTTACTATTTTTAACGAGCTCCAAGTAAAGCATAAAAGAATGCTCTAAATGCGAGGAGATGAGTGTCAGAGGCAGGTGGAACTAGTTTTAAGTGCAAGGAACATACCTAAGAATAATTCAAGGAACATGAGGAAGATAAAGATACTCAAGGTAAAGGGTGTCAAGTTGCAAAGGAAAAAAGGTCCAAGACTGAGCGATGATGAGAGGAAAGATGAGGGCTTATACAATGAGCTTAAAGCGTGGAAGCCGGCATCAGGCTCATAAGCACAAGCAGGGTACATGAAAATGAATTTATAGCTTGAACAATAAATTGGGGTTGGTAAATAGTTGTGAATCCAACTAAAAATCCTGTCTCCAAGAAACAACAACATCAGAATCACATTCAAAAGAAAATATCTGATGCAGGTCACTTTGGCAGAAACACATGCAACTTTGCTATATTCTACATAAGGTGTAGTCAAGGAAGAATTAAAGAAAGAGGATTATATAATGCCAAGGCCCTAGGGTTTATGATCAATAAGATCAACCTCAAAAGTAAAGCAACAATCAACAAGGGAGATAGAGTGTGCAGGAACAAACTCAGTATCACAGGAGTTGAAAAATTCATAAGAAAAATCAAACTCATCAGGATCATTGACTTGTCATTCAACGGGAGAGTCCAAAGACTCAACAATACCAACATGAGAAGATCTATCCATGGAAATATCAGTCTTATCAAGAAAATCATGGTTAGACTTAGTCACAACTGAACCAACATCCAAAAGAAGGTCAGATTGTATCAAAGACTCTAGGAATACTTCATCAGAAGGAAGTAGACCATCCCAGATAGGACACATATCTGAACTTTCAAATAGATCAACAAAGTGGAGAGCAAGATCCATAATCTATATAGGAAGGATCACATGTTCAACTACTAGGATCTGGTCTCGAGAAGGTAAACATGAACAAAGAGGCTTCTTCTTAGTAGCAATTGAATGCAAGGGATATGAGGCCACATAGCTCACCCATGGTGGGGTAGTGTCTATTGAGACATTGGGAATCAATAAAGGAAAGACCTAGTCTATAGTTGGGTCAGGGGAGGGATCCAAAAAATCCAACTGATCAATAGAGACAATTTCTTTGCCATGATTAAAGTACATCACATGAAAGAAATTTGACACCACAGCTTGCATGGCATACACATAATCACACGTAAGGAACATAATGAATTCCAAGCAGGGATAATTTTAGGGGCGAATTTTAGCCCAGTGGGCTATTTTTCCATGTTTTTATCCCAAAAAATATTCGCCATTTTGCATTTTTTGAGGCCCTCTTTCGCCCAATTTCGATGGGGTAAACTTTTTTCACCTTGAAAATCGCCAAATTATTATATAAACAATATAAAATCCTTGGAAATTAAAACATTTTTTGAAAAATATCGCCAATCATTTTATAGTTGGTATTTTAAGAATTAGTAATATTCGCCAACATTTATACACTTTTAAATAACTATGGTTCCTTAAAATCATCCCTGATTCCAAGGGGTCTTCTATCACCAAGAAATCAACTAAGCTGGTATTCCCACCCAAAGTAACAAGTGTTTGAGCAAGAATACCCAAGGCTATACTATTTCTTCTATTAAATGCCAGTAACTAACTGGCAGTCGACACAAGGATCGAAGATTCCATGCCTCACCAAGAATGAGCACACAAGATACTAACTGAGGCTCCTTTATAAAAAATACAACAATAAATATTGTATTGTCCAACTTGGACCTTTATCTGGAAAGGTTCATTAGAAGGAAGGCACAGCTCAACTAGGCTATCCCAATCAAAGGAATCAATCTTAGAGATTGGTGGGGGTTCATCCGAAGCGAGTTCAGTGCTCCCTTATTTAGTAAGTTCTGAACTGGTAGTGAAGAAAATGTGACTAGAAGACACTTCACTCTTCGAAAGAATAGTGGGATTGATTGACAATGGAATCGATTCAATCACTTCGTGAAAGTCCTCCAAAGGGAGAGTGGGATTGACCAAAGAAGACATTGGTTCAAATGCTTGATCAACCAAAGGTTGAGTAGGTTGTTGGAAACTTCAGGTTGTTCGGGAACAAGATATTCTTGAGTCTCAGATCACACTCTTTGTACCTTTGCGATGGCAGAGCACTGGTGAGTAAGATGATCACCCTCGCATAGCTTACAAGGGAACTTAATTTTTCCTTTCAAACGACCAATTTTCTCAACGGTGTTAACATCACTAGCAGTGGCTGAGTGTTTTCTCTTAGAATGACCTATAGAGGCTGATATTTTTCCTCCAATGAGACCTATAGAGGCTAATAGAATGGGTCCAACCTGACTAAGAGAGGCTAGTTGTTGAGAGACTTCAGGTTTTTCAAAAATGGGATAACCTTGGAACCAAACTCTTTGTACCTATGCGATGATAGGGCATAGATAAGTAAGGTGGTATCCCTCACAAATATTACAAGGAAACTTGGGCTTGTGTTTTGAAAAGTTAGTCTTTTCAACAGTGTCAACATGAGTCGCAGTGGCTAACTAATTTCCCTCAGCATGACCTACAGAGGCTGAGAGTTTTCCCCCAGCATGACTTCCAAAAGTTGAGATATTGGGTCCAACATGACCTGCAGAGGTTGGAAGGGTTCCACCAGCATGACCTATAGAGGGTGAATGTTTAGGATCAACATGCTTCACAGAGGTTGAGTGTGTGTCCCCATCATGAACTGCAAAGGCTGGGTGGTTGGGTTAAACATGATAGGCATAGGTTTGACAAGGTTTCCCAACATGATCTGCATAGGCTAGGTAACTGGTTCCAACATGAACAACAGGGGTTGTATAAATAGGTTCAACTTGAACTACAAATTTTGAATGGGTTCCCTTAGCATGAACCATAAAGGATGATTGACTGAGTCCAACTTGTACTGCATAGGTTGGACACAGAGGTTCAACTTGACCTGCAGAGGTTGAACAAGTGCCCTCAGCATGAATTGCAAAGGCTGAGTGACTGGATCTAACATGACCTGGAAAGGTTGGAAGGATCCCAGCAGCATGACCTGCAAAGGCTAGATGGTGAATATCAACTTGACTTGAATAGGTTGAGTGCTTAGATCCAAAATGACTCGTGGAGGTTGGATAGGTTCCCCCAACATGAACTTCAAAGGATAGGTGGAAAGGTTCAACTTGACATGCAGATATTGAATGGGTTCCCCCTTGATTTCGAGTGTTCTTCCTATTCTTCCTTCTTTTACTCCTTTTAGAATATCAATTACTAGTGTTAGAAATTTCACTGTATGAGGTAGAAGGAGGAGGAGAAGCTGCTACAGGTGAAGGGTAAGTAGTTTTTTTATTCTCTTGATATAAAGTGCTTTCTTAAGAAGCATCAGGAGTATTCAGGATAGTTAGAGTGGAAAACAACCACACCGGTAGCCCTAGGGTGAATCTAGGGATATTCAAGGTGGCCATCAAAGGAACACCAACATTCCCTCTTAGAGTAATAGTACAAGGAGTTCCCAGCATGGGAATCTCTTCGTTGGTGTTCAAAGGGGAGTTAGCCATAGTTTCAAACAAGAAGACAAAGTTTGAGGTTGACGGGAAACCAACGGTACAAAAAACACACCACTAGCAAAAGAGACCTAATTATCAATCCAAGCAAACAAAGATACCTTCCAAAGGAAATTCTGGGATGATGAGGGCCCGGAACTACACATTGAAGGAAGGAGAGTAGTTACTTGGCATCCCATGAAGAGTTCCCTGGGTGCAAGCACTAGAATCACCAAATCGCCCTCCAAAATTTTCAACTGGGGTTACCTTCCAATTCTACTTTGGGAGCAGTGGAAATAGCCTTCCACTACCACCTTTGTAATATCATAGCAGACAATATACTAAGGCTACCAATATTGCAAAGAAAGTACGGCGGAATAGTCGTCAGTCCAGCTAATGCACATGGGAAGGGTAGCAAATCCTGAAACCCAAATAGTACCAAGCACCACACGGGGCCGAGAGGAGGCATTGGATGAGTCCCAAAACATGCAATAGATCTAATGTATGTTTTACTGAGAAGAGGAGGGGTATGTCCAACATCTCAGTATCACACAACCTCATGCTTGAATCCTGTGTGAGAGGATATTTTTGGTGTAACTCTCAACAAAGTTGGATTTCCTAAAATATAGGCCACTATGTTTGAGTTTGAAATTTTGGGTAGTTAAAATATCCCTAACCCAAAACGCTAGCCTAGACTAGTGCGTGTCATCCCGATAAATAAACAGTTACTAATAAATTTTAAATATTAAGCGTTTATTTTAAAGGGATCTTAATTACTCAAAGGGGGTGGTGAAGGTGAAACCAATGGTGTTTTGACTCAAAGTTGAAATAAAATTCTTAAGTAAAGAGAAATGAAAAAAAAAAAAAGCTAACTCTTTTTCTTTTCACAATGAAAACTTGAAAGCCACAAAAGAAAAACTTCTTTTTATTTTTTGAAAAACAATGATATGCCATGCAATTTAGACTAAAATCCTAATGCATATAAAGAAAACATGTGTTTTTTTCTTTTTCTTTTATAAATGCAAAAGAAAAACTCCCTACAAACTAAATTATGCAGATAACAAGAACATAGCAAAAGGAACTCTGCCATATAACCACCAAACAAACCCTGGACTCCCCTAAAGTGAGTATAAACCCTACTTGGAAGGAAGGCTCACATAAGAGACAAGTCAACTATTTTTGCATGGTGAAGTTAACCAACAAAATAATAATGAAAAAAAAACCAATAAACTCTTGAGTTCAAACAAATATCACTAACAAAGGTTGCTCAGAAACATAAGCCAAAAATAAAACCAAGAAAAGGGGGTGGGAGGGATGAGCAAAGAGAAAACCCTAATGATACAAAAGGAATTTCAACCTATATAAAGAACACCCTAAAGGGATGACACTGACTCCTTGGATTCATGGACCTATAGAGGACCCCAATAGTTGGCATTATTTTGGACGATAATTAGCATCCCAATTAGCGCCCCAATTAGCGTCCTAATTAGCATCACAATTATCATCATAATTAGCATCCCAATTAACGTCGCAATTAGCATCCACAAAAGGATCCCATACAATGCCAAGAATAGCCTCCAAAAAAATGTCTTGAATAGCATAGCACCATATATTAATCCAGGGTTAGCAACAAAAATTGCACCATGAATTTTGGCAAGAAAAACATTCAACATAGCGTCAAGTATAGAGCCAGGAATTGCGCCTAGAAAACATCCAACGTAGTGCCATGTATAGATCCAAGTATAGTGCCTGGAATAATGCCAGAATTCTTGAAAGGAACCCCGCTAGGAATTTCACTAGGTTTAGAGCTAGGAATTGTGATCGAAAAACATATGACATAATGTCAGATATATCAATGTCAATGATCATGATTCATGTGATAGTACTTTTGGATCTTGATTTATCATAGTAGCACCTAAATGATCGTAATCATGGAACTTTTGGATCTTGATTAACCCTAATGAGGGGTAAATTAACTTAAGAATGGGGATCTTAAACATTTGGAGAACATCAAGAATGGTGTGTGGAAACATAAACAGAACACAATGCATGGCCATATGAATAGGATTCTTTTGACCAAATTAAGGCAACAACAGTACCTCCAACAAAGGATGGAACAATGATTCAGTAGAAAGACCTGATTTTGACTTAAATGAATCTATTGAACTAGATGAAGCAGGTAAACATGAAGCAATGATACCCACACTAGCATCTATTCTTTCAGTGATGCCTTGCACAAGTGCTTTTCTTTCCCTATCTGTATGTTCCACTGGCAAGGAACAGACCTAAGCATAATGCAAGGAACACGAGCAAGATAAAGATACTCAGGGAATGTCTCCTCATGGTAAAGGGTGTCAACTTGCAAATGCAAAAATGTCCAAGACTGAGCGATGATGAGAGAAGAGATGAGGGCTTATGCAAAGAGATAAAAGTGTGGAATCCAGCATTAGGCTCATAAGCACTAGCAGAGTACATGCAAATGCAGTTACAGCTTGAACAATAAAACGGGGCCAGTAAAAAGTTGTGAATCCAACTAAAAATCATGTCTCCAAGAAACAACAACATCACAATCACATTCAGAAGAAAATATTCGATGCAGGTTACTTTGGAAAAAACACATGCAACTTTGTTATATTCTACATAAGGTGTAGTCAAGGAAGAATTAACTAAAGAGGATTCTATAATTCCAAGGCCCGAGGGTTTATGATCAATAATATCAACCTCAGAAGTAAAGAAAAAATCAACACGGGAGATAGAGTCTGCAGGAACAAACTCAGTATCACAGGAGTTGAAAACATCATAAGAAAAATCAAACTCATCAGAATCACTGCCAAACACTTAACAAGACCAACATGAGAAGATCAATCAATGGAAATATCAAGCTTATCAAGAAAATCATGATTAGACTTAGTCACAACTGAACCAACATCCAAAAGAAGGTCAGATTGTATCAAAGACTATAGGAATACTTCATCAGAAGGAATTAAACCATCCCAGATAGGGCACATATCTGAACTTTCAAATAGATAAAGAGAGTGGAGAGCAAGATCCATAGTATGTATAGGAAGGATCACATATTCAACTACTAGGACCAGGTCCCAAGAAGGTAAACATGAACAAAGAGGCTTCTTCTCAGTAGCAATTGAACGCAAGGGATATGAGGCCACATAGCTCTCCCATGGCAGGGTAGTGTCTATCAAGACACTAGGAATCAATAAAGGAAAGACCTGGTCTTTAGTTGGGTCAGAGGAGGGATCAAGAAAATCCAACTGATCAATAGTGACAATTTCTTATCCATGATTAAAGTACATCACATGAAAGAAAGTTGACACCACTACTTGCATGGCATACACATAATCATGCCCAAGGAGCATATTGAAGTCCAAGGGGTATTATATCACCATGAAATCAACTAAGATGGTCTTCCCACCCAAAGTAACAAGTTTTTGAGAAATAATTCCTAAGGCTATACTAGTTCTTCTATCGAACTCCAGTCACTGACTAGCATTCGACACAAGGCTGGGAGATCCCATGCCTCGCCAAGCATGAGCAGACAAGATACTAACTGAGGCTCCTTTATCAACAATACAATGAGCAATATTGTATTTTCAAACTTAGACCTTTATCTGGAAAGGTGCATTAGAAGGAAGGCATGGCTCAACTAGGCTATCCCAATCAAAGGAAGAAATTCGAGAGCTTGGTGGGGGTTCATCTGAAGCGAGTTCAGTGCCCCCTTTTTCAGTAAGTTCTGAACTAGTAGTGAAGAAAATGTGACTAGAAGATATTTCACTCTCCGAAAGAAGAATGGGATTGATCAACAATGGAATCGATTCAACTACTTTGTGAAAGTCACTCTCCGAAGGGAGAGTGGGATTGACCAAAGATGACATTGGTTCGAATGCTTGATCAACCAAAGGTTGAGTAGGTTGTTGAGAAACTTCAAGTTGTTCAGGAACAATATATTCTTGAGTCTCGGACCATAGTATTTGCACCTTTGCGATGGCAGGGCATTAGTGAGTAAGATGATCTCCCTTGCATAGCTTACAAGGGAACTTAAGTTTTCCTTTCAAACGACCAATTTTCTCAATGGTGTCAACATCACTAGTAGTGGATGACTGTTTTATCTTAGCATGACCTATAGAGGCTAAGAGTTTTCCTCCAGTATGACCTACAGAGGCTGAGATAATGGGTCCAGCCTGACTAAGAGAGGTTGGTTGTTGAGAGACATCAGGGTTTTAAAAAATGGGATAACCTTGGAACCAAACTCTTTGTACCTATGCAATGATAGATCATAGATAAGTAAGGTGGTATCCCTCACAAATCTTACAAGGAAACTTGGTATTGTGTTTTGAATGGTTAGTCTTTTCAACAGTGTCAACATGACTTGCAGTGGCTGACTGGTTTCCCTCAGCATGGCCTACAAAGGCCGTGATTTTTCCCCCATCATGACCTACAGAAGCTGAGAGATTGGGTCCAACATTACCTGAAGAGGTTGGAAGGGTTCCACCAGCATGACCTATAGAGGGTGAATGTTTAGGATCAACATGCTTCACAGAGGTTGAGTGTGTGTCTCCAGCATGAACTACATAGGTTGGGTGGTTGGGTCAAACATGACCTGCAGAGGTTGGCCAAGGTTTCCCAACATGACTTGTACACGCTGGGTAACTAGATCCAATATGAACAACAAGGGTTGGATAAATAGGTTCAAATTGAACTACAAAGGTTGAACAGGTTCCCTCAGCATGAACTGTAGAGGATGATTGACTGAGTCCAACATGTCCTGCAGAGGTTGGACAGGGAGGTTCAACTTGACCTGTAGAGGTTGAATGGGTACCCTCAGCATGAATGACAGAGACTGAGTGACTAGACCACACATGACCTGGAAAGGTTGGAAGGATCCCACCATCATGACCTGCAGAGGCTAGATGGTGAATATCAACTTGACTTGCATAGGTTGAGAGATTCGATCCAACATGACCTGCAGAGGTTGGATAGGTTCCCCCAGCATGAACTACAAAGGATAGGTGGTGAGTTTCAACTTTACCTGCAGAGGTTGAACGGGTTCCCCCTCGCTTTCAAGTGTTCTTCCTATTCTTCCTTATTTTACTCCTTTTAGACTATCGATTACTAGTGTCAAAAATTTCACCGCATGAGGTAGAAGGAGGAGGAGAAGCTTCTATAGGTGAAGGGGAAGCATTGTTTTGATTCCCTTGATATAAATCGCTTGCTTGAGAAGCACCAAGAGAATTCAGGATAGTTGGAGTGGAAAAAAACCACACCAGTAGCCCTAGGGTGAATCTAGGCATATTCAAGGTGGACATCAAAATAACTCCAACATTCCCTCTGAGAGGAATAGTACAAGGAGTTCCCAACATGGGGATCTCTTGGTTGGTGTTCAAAGGTGAGTTATCCATAGTTTCAAACAAGAAGACAAAGTTTGAGGTCGACAGGAAACCAACAATACAAAAAGACACACCACTAGAAAAAGAGACCTAAGTATCAATCCAAGCAAACAAATATGCCTTCCAAAGGAAATTCTAGGATGATGAGGGCCCATAACTAAACAGTGAAGGAAGGAGAGTAGTTACTTGGGATCTCGTGAAGAGTTATCTGGGTGCAAGCGCTGGAAACACCCAACCACCCTCCCAAATCGTCAACTAGGGTTACCTTCCAATTCTACCCTGGGAGCAATGAAAATATCCTTCCACTACCACCCTTATAAGATCCTAGCAGACAAGATACTAAGGCTACCAATATCATGAAGATCAAATTACGGTGGAACAGTCGTTAGTCCAGTCGATGCACATGGGGAGGGTAGTAAAGCCTGAAACCCAAACAATACCAGGAAACACACGGGGCCGAGAGGAGGCATTGGATGAGTCCCCAAACATGCAATAGCTCTGGTGTATGCTTTACTGAGAAGAGGAGGGGTATCTCCAACATCTCAGGATCGCACAACCTCATGCTTGACTCCTGTGTGAGAGGAGATTTTCGGTGTATTTATCAACGAAGATGGATTTCCTAAAAGATAGGACACTATGTTTGAGTTTGAATTTTTGGGTAGTTAAAATATCCCTAACGCAAAACACTAGCCTAGACTAGTGTGTGTCGTCCCTATAAATAAACAGTTACTAATAAATTTTAAATGTTAAACATTTATTTTAAAGGGTTGTTGATTACTCAAAGGGGGTGTCGAAGGTGAAACCAATGGTGTTTTGACTCAAAGTTGAAACAAAATTCTTAAGTAAAGAGAAATGTAAAAACAAAAGCTAACTCTTTTTCTTTTCACAATGAAAACTTGAAAGCCACAAAAGAAAAACTTCTTTTTATTTTTTCAAAAACAATGATATGCCATGCAATTTAGACTAAAATCCTAATGCATATAAAGCAAACATGTTTTTTTATTTATTTTACTTTTGTAAATGAAAAAGAAAAACTACCTACAAACTAAATTATGTAGAAAACAAGAACATAACAAAAGGAACTCTGCCATATAACCACCAAACAAACCCTAGACTCCCCTAAAGTCAGTATAAACCCTACTTGGAAGGAAGGGTCGCATAAGAGACAAGTTAACTATTTTGGCATGGTGAAGTTAACCAACAAAATAATAAGGAAAAAAAAAACAATAAACTCCTGAGTTCAGACAAACATCACTAATAGAGGTTGCTCATAAACATAAGCCAAAAATCAAACCAAGCAAAGGGGGTGCGAGGGATGAGTAAAGAGAAAACCCTAATGCTACAAAAAGAATTGATACCTATATAAATAACAGCCTAAATGGATGACATTCACTCCTTGGATTCATGCACCTATAGAGGACCCCAAAAAACCTACCAAACAACACTTAAACAATTGAAAAACCCACAAAAATGAGGGAAAAACATTGTTTTGGGGGCATTCGCGAGTTTCCCTACTGAAACGTCATGAGTCATACACAAGTTGACAGTGTAGAAGGTCACATGTACATCCCAGACATGCAATCGTGGATTTTGCAGCTAGCGAATGGGTGTAAAAAGGCCCAAAAAAGGGAAAAATTTTCTTTAGGAAGGCAAAGGAGGTGTACTATCAGGATTATAAGGTGCATTAGAGGAAATTTCAACTCAAAATGGGGCTTTTAACTTTAACTCAAATTCCATGTCATCATGTGTTAGCCAATGAAATTGCTTTAAATTTGAAATATCGAATAGGTCTTAAAGACTTTTTTAATATAAATTTGGGGATAGGTATCATAAAAAAAACTACTTTTTTTGGTTGTATTTTCGACATATCTCCCCATTTTTTTACTCAAATTTTGATCGGGAGAGCTTGTTGGATGCAAAATTAAATTCTACATCCAATGAGTACCCACTCATCATAATTTTGATGGACCCCGCTACCCGAAAAATAAGAAATACCTGAAAAAATGTGATGATGACATCACCCTCACTTTTTTTCAGGTATTTCTTGTTTTTTGGGTAGCGGGGTCTGTCAAAAGTATGTGAAGTGGGTACTCGTTGGATGCGGAATTTAATTCCACATACAACGAGCTCTCCCAATCGAAATTTGAGTAAAAACACGGGGAGATATGTCGAAAATACAAACAAAAAAATAGTTTTTTCTTTTCTTCCTCCAAAATTAATAAATATTATTTTATTATTTTAACTATTATTTTATTAATTTTTTTTAGGAGGCCCATTTTGAGGTGAAATTTCCTCTAATGTTCCTAAGTGGCAAGAAGGACCTGGAACCATATAAAAGGTTGGAAGAAATATAGAGAAACCCCAAACAGACACGACTCTCCCCAATGGAGTTGCGAGTTCTGTTGTGGAGGAAAGGTTCCAATGGCTAGGGTTTAAGAGGCCATCAACATACTGGGTTTGAAAGATAGATGCATATAATTCTGAAACCAAATATAAACAAGATTTAGAGATTAGAATGGTTCATACCTTATCCAAATGAAGGTTGATCCACGCAGCCCTTCAATCCTCCTCTTGCTCCTCTTGCTCCAAGAGACCTACAAAACAAATTATACCTTCCTCAAACAAATATGACTAAATGTAAAACAATGATAATCAAATCAATATAAAAATATAATATGATTATCATAAACATCTGATCACAAACAGAAGTATAACATACATTAGAAAGTGATTTGGGAAGAAGAAGGACATCACATATTTATTAAAAATGGAATAAGTACAATGATACCTTCTCCAAGTCAGGCACCTCACTAAACCTTGATCTGGTTCTTTTGCTTCTCTTCTCTAAGGAACTCGGCCTCCAAGATCTCCAACACAAGGATATATTTTCTAGGGCAAAGGTGGTGGGAATGAGAGTCCCAATTCCTCCAGCATAACAATGAAATTATTCAATTCCCCTCTCATGGACCTCTCTACCTCTATTTATGCCTTTCTGAATAGATATGATCAAAGACAAAGTAGTTACAACTGAAGGAGTCAGTTACATAACCACCCAAACCACCCAAAATTTGAGAAACATCCATTTTTGACATGTACAGGATGTATTCATGGGTTGCACTGACAACTTTCACGAATGCAAAGAGATATTTGCAGGTTGCAGTGACAACTTTCGCAAATGCAAAGAGATATTTGCATGTTGCAGTGACAACAGTTGTGAATACAAAGGAATTCTCGAGTTGACTTGCATAAAAAACATGAATATAATAGTAACTATGGGAATTCACGTGTAGCATGAAGTACAAGTCGCGAATACAGAGGTGAAATTCATGGGTTTCCTTAAGGAAACTCGTGAATATGTCAAAGATGCTCATGTTGAGGGTACTTTTGGGAATTTTCATACTTTGGTGTCTTCTAGAAATATTTTTGTGACTCGCATACCTTTCCAACGGTTTAGAGAATAGGTCAAATGAATTTACATAACTCTAGATATGGATCCTCCAAGTTAGGTGTTTTCTTAGTAACTTTCAGTGACTTTCATGAAGTGTCCACATGCAATGAAATCATGGGAAAGTGGTCACAGGAAGAGATGTGTCATTTTGGGCTATAACACATCTATTACCCTTGATCATGATTTTTCTGAAAAATTTCTTCGCTGGAAATAATTTAATCATGTTGTTGTTACTTCATCGAAATTTCGTTACCAGATGAAGGAACGAATGCCTGGTGTTTATTATGACCGAGTTTTTGCATGGACCTATTTTAATTTCATGGATGATGATCATGAAGTTTTTTGAAAGTTGTTAATATATTTATACATTATCATACTCTAGATATGAAATTGAATGTATTTGAGATCAAATAAAATGATTATAATTATCGTTTGATTTGATTCCTTAACAACTGTCAAACGCTAATGTTTATTTTTAGGCATTAGTTACACAAAAACTGGAATTAGTTAGATAAGTTTTATTATATAAGTTGTAAGGAGTCACTGTAAAATGGATTCGATATCATTGAAGAATATATTGCTTATGGATCATAGATCATCTACAGTGCTACCAAGTTTTTGATAACTTTTGTTATTAAGATTTTGATTCGACATGGGTTCTTCAACTAGTATCTTAGTCTGATCCAGTTTTGTGAATTAATATATATATATATATATATATATATGTATGTATGTATGTATGTATGTATGTATGTATGTATGTATGTATGTATGTATGTATGTATGTATGTATGTATAGCGATCTTCTTTACTGAAATTCATTTACAGTTCTATTTTATGATAATTGTGTGAATTATTTGAAATGACTCAAATCAAAAGTGTATTTTTGTATTAGATCATAATAATATTTTATCATTTTATTAAGTTTTCTTAATAATTTGATTAAGTAATATTATACATACAAAAATTGATTGGTTGATTTACTTGTATTATGTATTAGGTTAATTAGTTGAATATATTTAAGTTCTGATATTAAAGTGTTATATGTCAATTCTTTATTTGACTGTTATGATTTGAGTTACTAATAATTTCTGATTAATGGCTATTTAATCATAAACTATTTTACAATAGAAAGTAACTATAATAATAACCGTGATTAGATTTTACTATCATTGTTATATTTCTAAATTTCTATTGCTTATATAGTCAGTAAACAGTTAACATAATTTATAATCAGCTCTAGGCTAAGATAAGATAGATAATATAGATTATTTTTTTTCATTTTCTTAGTTTAATTTTCATTTAACAGCTCTTAAGTAGTATCTCTATGTAATTAGTTCTGTTTCATTTTAGAATAGTTCTTAGGAAAATATTCAGAAAAATCAAAGCAAAGTCTCTTCTTAAACGAGCATAATACTAATTAGTCATAATTAGTTACTTTCATTTAGTAGCTTCTAAATAGACTTTTATCTGTTAAAAAAATAACTTTAATTTTCAAATAGGAATTTTATAAAAATAGATTAATTACAGGTATTTAGTTCATTTTAGTTTAGTCAGATTAGTTAGAATTTCATATTTTAATTTAGAATTTACTTTTTCTAGGTTAAAGGATTAAAACTATATTTAAGAGAGTGAAAACCTATATGGTAGCATGGCCATAACCTGCAAAAATCAACTATTCCAAACACACCGGAAGCTGTGGTAAGAAACTTGGGTGGGTTGATTTTCCCTAGTTGGACTAGATCTCTAAAATTCATCCAACAAATGTCGCTAAAAGGAGGGCCTATAACTACAAATGGATGATAATTCTCATAACACTACAACAAAACCATGTGATTAGTGTCTCTTTTAGCTTCATTTTTAACTTCCACTATCACTTTTAGTGTACTTTTCATCATTTTTTGGACAAAGTGGATGCTTTTCCATGGGATGGCACTTTTAATGGCGTTATTTGCGTATCTTTTTAAATGTTGGAGCTATTTTGGATACTAATTAGCATCCCAATTGACGTCCCAATTAGCATCCTTATTAGCATCCCAAATAGTGTCTCAATTAGTATCCCAGTCAGCATCCCAATCAGCGTCCCTTTTTAAAAGTTGGCGCTATTTTGGATGCTAATTAGCTTCCCAATTAATGTCCCAATTAGCGTCCCAATTAGCATCCCAATTACAGTCCCAATTAGCATCCCAATTAGCATCCCAATTATCGCCCCTTTTTAATAGTTGGCATTATTTCGGATGATAGTTAGCATCCCAATTAACGTCCCAATTAGCGTCCCAATTAGTGTCCCAATTAGCATCATAATTACCATCCCAATTAGCATCCCAATTAACATCCCAATTAGCGTCCACAAAAGAATCCCATATAATGCCAAGAATAGCCTCCAAAAAAATGTCCTGAATAGCATAGCACCATATATTAATCTAGGGTTAGCGACAAAAATTGCACCATGAATTTCGGCAGGAAAAACATTCAACATAGTGTCAAGTATAGAGATAGGAATTGGGCCTAGAAAACATCCAACACAGTGCCAGGTATAGATCCAGGTATAGCACCTGGAATAATGCCAGAAATTTCAAAAGTAATCGCGCTAGGAATTGCACTAGGTTTAGAGCTAGGAATTATGTTCGGAAAACGTCAGATATATCAATGTCAATAATCATGATTCATGTGATAGTACTTTTGGATCTTGATTTATCATAGTGGCACCTAAATGATCGTAATCACGACACTTTTGGATCTTGATTAACCCTAATGAGGGGTAAATTATATTAATGTCACCTAAATTGCTCTAATGAAATTTTAGTGTCCCCAACAACACTTGATAGACCCCAATGGCATATGATTGGACCTAACAACATGATGATGATGCATTACGATAATTATGATGGAGTGTATTGTTATACCAAAATCCTGTCACCATCATGTGATAAGACATTTGACATACCTACTTGCTCTGAATCCCAGCTTCTGGAGTGGAAACTAAATGGTTTTTTATCAATCTGTCATACAAATTCCCAGCACCGTGCATGCCCCTTTATCCAGGAGCGGCACCCCTGCTCGCACCACCTTTCATCAGTTGTCCACAAATGGTGCCATTTCCCATTTCCCTTGGTCCATAGGCGGTTATTACCAGAACCGCTATGTCATAGAAGGAGAAGTGCGGTACCCTGGGTAAAAAGGGAAAAAGAGAAGTTTCTCGAGGCTTCTAGATGATAAGCCTCGTGTACTACCTTATCCCTATTATTGTGGGTTGGTTGAGCTTGAGATCCCTCATCCTAGGATATTATAGGCCACCTCACCCACTAATTTCGCAACCATCTCTATCCATTAAAGCCCAATAAATATGAGCTCATAGCCATGGTTGAGGGGAGAACATTGAAGGTATTGTTATGCTGTTCGATTGATTTTTGGCCCAAGATCATTTGGAGAGAGCATAGAGAGCTAGAGTCAGAGCTTTTGGGGATGAAGAGCTGGTTTCATGGAGATGCATGTCAACACTAAGGCTTGGTTGTAAACTTCTTCATATTTCTAATGCAAGTTGATTTTCTGTCCCATATATATTGTTGATGTTTGATTTTAGATATATATTGCTATATTCCTTAGTCACTAGCATAGATTAGTAGATCATATTCTAGTTGCTTTGATTCATTTCATGTTGAGCTTGATTGCAGGTACACAGGTGGACTATCAAAGCCTTGTATTCTAGATATCTATAGCATCTAGGGAGAGTTATCAGCCTCTATGATCTATTTGTTCTGGATCTGAACCATTCAGACCAGTGGAACACCTTGCTATCTGCCGGAGGTGAAATATTCCAACTAACAAATCTGGCGACTCCACTGGTGACAATCTTTTAGTATTTAAGGAGCTTGAAAAGGGTTTAAAGGGTCGTCCATCCAATGGTAGGTTATCTCTTTCTCGGTTCGGATAGGACTATTTACGAGAAAGGAACACTCCAGCCAATCATGATTGGAAGAGTTCTCTAAGGTATGATTTTATACTTTTTCGGGCCTTAGAGACTAAATCATACAAAAAAGGACCCCCATGGAGTTTTCTTCTGTGTTCATTCAGACTCTCTAAACATGAATGATACCGAGTTTTCTTTTAGTGGACTCGTTAAATTAAACATTGAGAGACCCATTTTGGGAGCGAACCCCTCCTCTCTCAGGTTCGTAAAACATATGAGACTGGACTTGTCTTCTGACAAGCTATATCGAGTGTTTGTTACCCTCTTTGAACTCGTAAAACCAAAATGAGGCACTCATTGATCATGATGGGGAAAATGGAAAGGGAATCATTTTGAAAATAATGGCAATTAATTGTCATTACCTTTGAACATGGCACTTGTCTGCATAAATATTTCAGCCAATTGGGTATTTAGCTGATCTCCATGACGATCCACTTTCACGAGTCATGTCAATCCTTTGAGTCTTTCAAAAGAATGCATTGTCCACTGTCGCATTGTGTATCTGTCCTGTCTAGTCATGTTGCCGAGTCATTTTGTCGTGCCACCCAATGTTCAAAGGAGATCTGAAGAAGTTTTACCTCTGCAGTCTACACAGTATTTGTGTCAATATCCTTGAGTCAATCATATGGTTACTACATTCACATCATTCCATAACTATGTTCCAAGTTTTGTGTCGTCGAAGTGGGACTCATCATGGCCCTCCTTCGACGAGACTATTCCTGTCGACATCAACTCATCATCTAGGAAATAGTCTTAGAAACAATATTTAGTACCCTTAGATCTGTATGCCTTAATGATAGATTCTCTCTCTCTCAACATAGGTTCACATCATTGACATTTGATAGATATAATCAACCAGGTGTTTGACATCAGGACATCTATTCGCACTCAGTAGATTGTACTAGGGTACCTTGGGAATCATTGACGTCAATGGTGATCTCCCTCGCACTTGTTAACGATTCACATCATTGGCCAGTAATCAAGTGGTTTCTACCATGTTCGACTTTAGATCATTGTAATCACATGGATAAAATCATACTTTGTGGAAGACAAGACAAATATCCTGGGCATTTGTTTAAAAGTGATCATTGCTTTTTCCCCAGGTTGCGATGGAGTTTTGTATATCTAGCATGGATCCACATTTGTATGGTTGTGGATATGCTCAAATTTGTGTCTATATGACATAGATCTATGTTGTATGTCTAGTAGCTATGTCCAAGTTTGATTCCTCTATCACATGGATCTACACTGTATTATAGTAGACATGCTTATTTGTTCCACTCATGGATCTTCCTTGTATTGGTCTGCAACTATGAGTTGTGTTGCTTGTTTCTATGAGTCAACATACTGATGTACTACAGATTCATACTTTACTGCATACTCCGATCGAGCCAACATTTTCATCTCCTGGCGATGACTTGTTCTCAAAGCTATCGTTTATTGTATCACTATAAGACTCATGCTTTGGGGGGAATCCTGTTATACCAAAATCCTGTCACTATCATGTGATAAGACATTTGGCATACCTACTTTCCCTGAATCCCAATTTCTGGAGTGGAAACTAAATGGTTTTTTATCAATCTGTCATACAAATTCCTAGCACCACGCATGCCCCTTTATTCAGGAGTGGTACCCCTGCTCGCACCACCTTTCATCGGTTGTCCACAAGCGGTGCCACTGCCCATTGCCTTTGGTCCATATGCAGTTATTACCAGAACCACTTTGTCATAGAAGGAGAAGCACGGTACCCTGGGTAAAAAGGGAAAAAGAGAAGTTTATCGAGGCTTCTAGATGATAAGCCTCATGTACTACCTTATCCCTACTGTTGTGGGTTGGTTGAGCTCGAGATCCCTCATCCTAGGATCTTAAAGGCCACCACACCCACTAATTTCTCAACCATCTCTATCCATTAAAGCCCTATAAATATGATCTCATAGACATGGTTGAGGGGAGAACATTGAAGGTATTGTTATGCTGTTGGATTGATTTTTGGCCCAAGATCATTTGGAGAGAGCATAGAGAGCTAGAGTCGGAGCTTTTGGGGATGAATATCTGGTTTCATGGAGATTCATGTCAACACTAAGGCTTGGTTGTAAACTTCTTCATATTTCTAATGCAAGTTGATTTTCTGTCCCATATATATTGTTGATGTTTGATTTCAGATATATATTGCTAGATTCCTTAGTCACTAGCATAGATTAGTAGATCATATTCTGGTTTCTTTGATTCGTTTCATGTTGAGCTTGATTGCAGGTACACAGGTGGAATATCAAAGCCTTGTATTCTAGATATCTACAACGTCTAGGGAGAGTTATCAGCCCCTGTGATCTATTTTTTCTGGATCTGAACCATTCAGACCAATGGAACACCTTGCTATCCACAAGAGGTGAAATATTCCAGCTAACATGTATGGATATAATTTGACAATTATACGACTATATCATCCATTCTTATGAGGTAGTATGGCTCCTTGGTCGTTATTATTGCAATTATATTGATGATGAATATGACAATTACAATGATGTTGATTTATTGTATGATGATGATGACGATGTGGATGTGGATGTCAATGATGATTATGCATGTGGTATCACTTTTGTATCCTAATTGATTCTAATGGCACCTAAATGTATGTAATGACATATAAACAACCCTATTATCATCGAAATGGTTGTAACGACATATAAATGACCTTAACAATTACATGACATGAATCCTAATGTCGATGATTGATTAAGAACACTAATGGCATATGCATGACCATAATGACAATGATGAAGATGATTTTGTTGATGATGTACTTAATGCTGACTATGCTGATGATAATGAGAATGATGATCCAGATGATGCTAATGTACCATATGACATTGATGATGATGATGATGATGATGATGATGATGATATCCACAATGATGATACATGCCATAATACTTATGGATACTGCAAAACTTGAGATATTGGAGTTAATAACAAGTAATAGAGGTTGTGAGGTGTTGACCATAAAAATATTGTCATCCATTGGCATTTACATCGACTGATATGTCTATTGGGTTTAGTAGTTCCTCCACCCCCCCCACTACACCCCCCTTACAGAAAGGTAGTACAATGCCACCTATCATGGTGCTACCAAAATGTCACCCTACAAGGTTGTTTTGGACAACCCCCCCATTCATACCCTCATTTTTACCAAGAACATCTAAGGAACAAGAAGTGGATATCAATATTAACACAAAAGCTAACTTTCTTTGTACTCTTAAGGACATTTTGGTCTTGGTTTAAAATGGAATGAACCAACAAGCATTTCAATAATGCCCATAGTGTTAATTTGAAGAAGTGGATCAAATTTTTTTACATATTTGTCCATATAAGCGGACATCTCTCAAGGAAAAAAGAAGTTAGCTACTTAAGTTTTATGGAATTGGTGGATTTTTTGTCAAGGATTCAGAATAATTGGTTCAATTTTTGACGATTTTTTGAGGTTTGTCAAATTTATATTAAAGTTTAAAGAAGTTTCATTTTTATGTGAAATTCCCTTTAACTGACATATTTTAGTATTATTTTGCATTTTACCTACTGTGAAGCCAAGCGATAGACTTTGATAGACTTTATCAGATATATTTGTTTTGCGCTATGGAAAATCTCAAGTCACAGGATGTAGGAGTCTCTTCGACTGTAGAGGAAACCCTAACATATCCACATTTTGAGGACAAAAATACGTCGACAAATTGAAAAATGGTCCCATGCGGATAAGGTGGGGTGGGAATGGGGCCACATACGCTTTGCTAGGTTTTCATCCTGGTTAAATATCCCATGCATTGTCCATGAGTATTAGTGGTAAATTTTATGTCTCAATACCTTCAATTCCAACCTCTACCTATGGAATGATCCTCATGGATCATGCTTAGTTTTATCAACCTTGACATTTGCATCAAATCACACTTGTAGGAAACAATCTCTTATGAAGTACATGCATCATGATTTGGAGCCTCACACATTTCCTATAAACCCCAGTGATAAATTTTATGGCCTAATAGGTACCCTATATTTCATCCTTAAACCATGGTCTAAGAGGGGACACAAAATATGAGATATAATGGACAAACCAAAACCTAAGAAAACCACACAAATATTTTCATATATATGTGTGTGTGTGTGTGTGTGTATAAAATAAAATAAAAAATAATGAAAAAATGGAAAAAAAATAAATAATTCAAAACATTCAAAACACTTACCTCTTGTGCACTTCCAATCATAACAACCGCCTTCCATTGAGGACAGGAATATACCCATTGCTTAGGCACATACGTTCAAAAACATGTTCGAAAACAGGGGATATGAACTCCCAATGGAGCCTCGGAGATGGGATTCCTCGTGTATGTTTTTGTTTCTCTTAGATTAGTAGGATTTTGAACTCATGGAATAAACCTATTGCCAATTCCAAATCTAAGGTTAGTCAAGAACCTCTTTCCACGTGTCATTATTAATTGTAGTTCATAACATCTTTCCAAACTTGGAGTATTCTAAGTCAATGACATGGCTTATCCGAGATATTAAACCACAGCAACCTCAAAGCCTCACAATAGGCTTCTTAAATAGATCCACAAGGTAGAGCATAGTAAAAAGACAAAAGATTGCAAATAGTTGGACTAACATAAGATTACAAATATTTGGACTAATGATGTCATCAAAGATTCATTTGTTAGAGCCTACACTATAATTCCAAACTTCTCTACTTTACTTTACATCAAAAGTGAACAATAATATGCCTTATTAGGTTCCTCAAAGCTTTAGGGACCGACATATCTGGATTCTTCATCAATCACATTCTATTAAGGAATTGTTCTTCTATATAAGACCGGATTGTTTGTTCTTAGTTCATTAATTTTAATCAACTAATCCTACATGTCCATCATAGGGTGTGACTCTTCAAAGTCTATGTATTCAACTCTTGTATGACCAAAACTAGCATCAAAACCATTATGGAACATCAAAGATAAAATAACCAATTTGTGTTCTGACCAAGGAACCACACCGAGCTCAATACTCATGAATCTAATTTCTCCATGATCATACCCTAGATTTATATCCCATAAGATTAAGGCTCCAATAGCATAGAAGGTGTTAGATCCATCTGCATGTCATCTACTAGGGTATAAATCCCTATCCCTACACCAAGGACCATCATAATTATCATTTTCCTTAGTTGTGGTGACATTGACTAGGCTTATACTATTTCCCCAAGCTTGTTATACCTTATGGTCCTTTCACCCTTTTACATAAATTTGAATATTGTTCACCTTGTCAAAACTACTACACCATTTTAGTACAATGATACAACACTACAAGAGCACAACATTATCTATCTCTCAACATCATTTACTCAAACAATGGCATAGTATATAGAAAATAATTATTAAATTTTAATTATCTACCTAATTTTCTAAAACTTATTCCTATGTATACTCAACCTACTAACTTGGATATAGATGTTATTTAATTTATTAATAATTGAACTACAATCTTCCATCATGTAGTAGTCCAATCGTTCCTTAAATATCCATAATTCAAAACTTGGGTTTTTGTCTTATAATTATTATTGTCCATAACTTTAGGAATCTTGGAAATCCTATAGTGATCAAATTTGACTAAAGAAGATGGAAACTATGTTTTCATAAATATTGACATTGTTTTTGGCTATACATGGATAATAGTTCATTATGAGTGATGTTGTCTCTAAGTTTATATTGAATGTATGGATTTTTCGGTAAGAAAAATCAAGGATTTTTGAAAGTTTTGAAATGTTTGGTACCTTTTTTCATAGTTCACATTATGATGTCTTTAGGAATCAACAAAATGATCTAAAACTAGAAAAATGGCATGTTAATAGATGCCCCCTAATGTGCACTAGCAAAAGAGAGAATCATAAATCCAAATGCATTACTATTTTTTATGTATCAATAGTAATATCTAAAAATATAACAAATAAGGATTTCACCTAGTAGAGAGAAGAATGAAACCTCCTACAAACATGACCATATGAGTATTAAGTAAAAGTAAAAATAGCTTCATAGCATCATGTTAATGAACAAGGTCAATGTACAATTTAGATTATGGAAACAATGATAAGGTTTATCATTACAAATTACAAAAAATAAAAAGCAACATGATAACAAAAAACAAAAACAAATAAAATAGAAAAATAAAAGAATAAAAAAACCCTCTATTTGAACCGTACAACGTAGACCTCAACCGTTTGATTCCTTTTAAATCAAGGAGGCCATTTGGTACCTCGACTTCAGACACTCGATCTCATTTCCTCATTTCTGTGGTTGGACACAAGCTTATTTGCAACCCAATTCAATGTAGCAACAAAATCTCTTGAAACACCCCAAATGACTCATCCTACCTAAAAGGGTATTGCCACTAAAAATGACGAAATAATGGCTATGTACCTACTATACCCAATATGTCCCTTTTCCAGTCAATTAGGGATCCCATGATGCTTTCAAGACCCAGTAATGCATTACCTCGCCCAATACTCTCAGCATTCTTCAATCCGTATTCACTGAAGTATCTCCAGCGCATCACTCGACCAGTTCATCTAGGACCAACGATTTGATCCCTTCGATCCATCTATCCTATCTAGCGGTGGGGACTCAGCAATAGAGGTTTTCTAAAGGAGGGAACACTTGTACAAGAGTCACACCAGTTTGAAGAGGAAATAAAAGCTTTCAACAATTTTTTTGTGGCTCCATTATTTACCAATGTTTCATATACAGATCTGAACATTTAGGAGAAGGATGCATCCAATTAAAGAATCATGGGTGTGATACTACTTATTAAGGATGGTGCAACTATCACTTCCACTAGTCAAATTTATTGTCTAAGAAATATGGAGTTTGTATCATCTTCAAAGCAACTCATGGCTTCTATAAAGGCCATTTTTCCATTTGGGAAGGACGCAACCTCTTTGTGGAGAAGTTTGGACACTAGGGCCAACGATAGTTATGTTCACTGTCAATTTTATTAGCAAGAAGAGAGCTGATCTTAGTGCAAGTTATTTCTCTTAAAAAATAATCTACTAAGGGCTGACTGAACATATAATATTTTTTATTGCAAAAATGATCACTACAGGAAGCCAGGAAGAGGGAATCTTCAAAGTTGGCTAGGGCCATTGGAGGGGAGAACTTGCACTTCATATTCATCATTGGACTTTAAGGAGGGAGTATCCATTATTAGGAGGGAATGGTTTGAGAAGTTAGAGGGGGCATAACATCCAAGTCTAGGGAATTTAAATCATGACCTTGGTTAAAGAAGTTTTAAACCATTACAGAGATATTATGGCCAAGGGTGTGCATTCCACTATGCTAAAGACTACCACAAAAATACTGATATACCACTACTATTTTTTCAAAAATGGAATGAGAAATAGAGCTGGGGGAATTCTCTTTCCCACACAGTTTTCTAGCTACAACAACAAGCGAAATTGAACTATAAGGAGAACACTATAGTTGAAAGAGGCGTTGGGTATCAATAGTAACCAATAGATCGGACCATACAACAAATCAGATTGTTAATTCTAATTTTTTAAAGGCTGTCATAAAAGTCTAGAATTAATTCTTCTATTTTCTTTACTTGTAATATTTTTTTTGATGATTGGGTGCAATATATTATTATTGGATGCCAAAATTTTGTGTGTAAGCAAATTGTTTTACAAAAATCTAAAACCAGAGATACACTAAACCCATCAATCATAATTAATAATTTATATCAACATCATATTCAAGTAATCATTAGTCTCTCAACAATAATCATTAAAATGTTTGACGAAATCATTAAGCTAAATATGTAAGCAGTGAACAAAAAAATTATCCCAGATGAAGCAATGAACACTACACACTTATAATGTGGATGTAGAAGGAATCCAACTCCCAACAATCTGATTTGCCTTTACAAAATGTGGTCATAAAGAAGGGAACCCTAACAAACTATGCCAGGAAGTTATAGGTATTCCCATATTTAAGGATTTATTTCCAACGAGTTAGGTTATCAACAAAACCCCCAACATATAGCAATATCCTTCCTCATTTTATCTTTATGGCAAACAATAATGTTGCTAGTTGTTGTACCACCATATCCCATTTATCCTTGTCCTTAGATCACTCTTTGAAAATGGAGCATTCTCCTCCTTCATGCCGGGTGACACCAATATTCCACAAATGGCCTCTCTAGAAACTGCTTTTGCAACCACCAATCAATTTGAGGCCTGTCGGGTCTATTTGGAGCATAAACTGAAGCTGTTGTTGGACCATTAGATGTTGATAACCCCAAGAATCTTACCATATGGACAGAATTGACATATTGTGTAGATTATCCTTTTAGCACATGATATATGTGATTCCAATTGTGTTTAAATACTTCTTCTAGAAGCTTTGGACCCATGGTGAATGCCATTTCAGAACACGATACTTTAGAGATAGAAACATAATGAAACATGTAATGGTGACAATTTCTTATGCCACTTACCAACTATACGTTTCGAATTTAATGCTCATAGCATCACTATTCAATTCTTATTTGACCAACATGTGGGCTGGCCTGAAAATGATGGATTTTGGCACATTTCCATTGCCTTAGGTAATATACATCATCTTTGGAAAAGTAATGTTCCATTTCCTTCCAAAACGGCCTAGAACATGCAACATCGCTTTCATTAATAGCAGCTTTAGTAGCTGCTACAATTTCTTCATGACCTTTATCTATTTTTCTTGCAAAGTCTAATGACATCCTATTTATTGTGCACCTGCATCTAGTAAAGAATTTGTGACTAAATGAACCCTTTATGATCAGAGACTAGTTTAACATGTTTTCTATCTAGTTAAAAAACATCCTTGAATTCACTTACCCATTGACAGGTTCAATTCCTTTACAAATGAGATTTGGGCTACCTCCATTTATGATGATAGCATCTACTACAAAATATATTCATCCAATCCACATTTTAGATTTGAATCAAGGCAGGACCCCACAAAATCAGATCTAAAAAACAAAAGGACATTGTCATTACATATCCAAGTTGTGTTGGTAATTTAACAGTCCTCAAATCTGTCACATGTACAGTTCGTCAAAAACATCAATAGTTAAGATTCTAGCATGAAGAAACCCAATTTTTTCCCACATATCTATTATAGGAAAGTGTCATGAATTCTCTTCTACAATCTCGCATCCTACATTTAACCATGAATATGAAATAAGTTAATAACTACAATATTGCACAATATTGCTACTATTTCTCCTCTTGTACAATCATCAAATTCAGCACAAGCCCACTTATTTGAAATGTTCCTCTGTCATTTTGGAGCCAAAGTAATAATGTTGTCAATTCCCCCACATTTTTTGTTCTTCTCGCTAAGTTTTATTTTACCTATAAGTAAGGAGAATTTGAAATGTGGAAGATGCACCCAACACCATATTTGGCTAGGTATTTGGTATGCCCCATCAAAGAATCCCTGTGTAATGGATTTTCTAATTATCAACTCCAAGCATATAATAAGTTTCAACTTTGAAAATTCTTTGTAGAACTGAAGTACTGAGTCTACTTCAATGATAATTTGGAAGGATGGAATTGATTTTTCTTTAAAAAGTTGAGAATTCCTAGATAATCAAATGCCCCATACCACCAATAAAGGAAATACTCTAATCTTCTTAAGGACCCTTCTAGTATGCCACTCCTTTAGACAACCTTCGAAGGTAGGTTTCCTCCATAATTTTTGCAACCCCAACTAGACCTACATGTATGTTCAAACTTGGTGTGGAAAATAACAGTTTAAGAAAATTCACATTTTGAAGCTTTGTCAATCTTCTTCTTTTCCTTGATGGGACTGTCTCAATCATATATTCTCCTTTTACTTGATGGGACTATCTCTGACTTTCTTAGTGATATCAAGAGGCCCATATCTTAGAGGCTTCAACTTCATGGATTTCCCTTGTGTTCTTTCTTTTGCTCATATAAAGCCACATTATGTGCTTAGCATAAAATTTGCGATATGTTATCTGCCGATCATTTCTGAGCTTATGCTTTTGTTGACTCTTCTCAAGCTTCTCTTGCACTTTCAAATGAACTTTCCTCATCTTTTCTCTAAACCATTTTGATTTATTTGTCTCCTGTTGCATTCCGTGTATGCCTTCTTTCTGCTATCCATAAACAACATCAAAAGGTGAGAGTGGAAAACAACCAAAACAAGTCTCAAAGTCAAATCTATGGGTGGAAGAATGAGTTTCCTTGTTCTAAGAGTGTTGATTATAAACTACTTGTTCATTCCATGTCTTTGGCTATTTATTGTTATATCCTCACAAAAATTGGACCTAATTTTTGTTAACACTTTAGTCTGTCTATAGGTTTGAAGATGAAAAGCAATGGAATGCTTGAACTTTGTATCCATCCTCCCACAATGTTATCCAAAACTTGCCCATAAATCTAGACGCTCAATTAGACATTATTGAACTTATCAAACCAAAATGTATCCATACATCTACAAAGAACACTTTCATTTCTTCATGGGATTTGATGACCTTCTTACAAGGGATAAAGTTCTTACCACTGTATGTTGGTTCAGAACACTCCACTCACTTCTATTTTGATCTCATGATTCTCATACTGTATGTTGGTTCAGAACATTAATCTCACTTCTATTTTGAGTTCATGAATCTCATACTGTTTGTTGGTTCAGAACATTAAGCTCACATTTTTTTGAGTTCATGATCCTCAAACTTTTGTTTAAGGGATGGAATCAGCTTAACATCTTTCTCTTCCAGCAATAAGCCCCCTTAAAACAGAGTTTGGAATCTTGAGTCGACTTGATTTTTTTGAGTAGCTGTTATTTTAACTTATTTATATACTTGCAGGAGTTGACATGGAAAATTGCATATATTAATGTAATAAAATGGGCAATATTATTGTTTAAACAATATGTTACAGATCCATATACTGATCTATGCCAATCATAATTGGTAATTCATTGCTGTTTCAATTCTTTTACGGTTTTTTCTTTCAAAATATAGCATATCTTTAACAAAATATGTCACATAAATATGAAAATATATGTACATATATTGAAAAATTTAATGTCTACAAATACTTATCCACTGAAAAAAAAGGACCTCAAATTTCAAAATTGCAGGCGATGATGATAGGAATTTTTGGTTGTGGTTTATAGATGATATTGGAAACTTAGTTGCCAATGGGAAATCATAAAAAATAGTATTTTGGTTAATCAACCAAAATTGTAGGCTGAAACACAAGATTTCTTGATTTTTTGTTTGATTATGACTTGATTATATATTTAGCAGGATCACAGAAGGGTGTCATCAGCCTGCTTAAATTAAGGCCATGCTTCTAAAAATGGGCACGAGTTGATTAGAATTTTGTTTCTATTGACTAAGGTATAGAAAATGGAATCTCCTCCTAAAAATCAGTGTAGGAAAAGATTGTTATCTAGCTCCTGGTGGGATGGGAGTACTGTGAATTTTTCTATTGCTTAGGAAGATAAACAAACACTTTACATTTTAGTTGGCTGGAGAAACATCAATCTTAGTTTGAGGATCCTAAAACTCCAGCTAAGTGTTTCTTTTCCCTATCAGTAAACTGCATATGCCTGATCGGAGAAAACCATGACTGTTCATTTACACTCAAAGTTCAATTTGCAAAAAGTTAAAACCCATCTTGTCTTTCAAGAGGGTGATGTGTCTCTTGCCTTAGAGGTGCACAGGACCAACTTTTATGACTTTTCAACAAAATTAGACATTGGATGCAATATTAGGTGCATTATTCATAATGTTTTGATTAGGTTATCTGAGCATGGAAATTGAATGGGATTAAACAATAGCCTCTAATTACACTGTTGAGTCTGTCATGTAAATTTTTATCTAATGTACATAATCTAAAAGGGAATAGCATGTATGTTTATAAGAGCATCAAGGAGAAGTAGATGATTTGTTGAACAAGACCAAAAGCAAGATGCAGGAAACCATGCACTCAGGAGGGTTGTCCCCTAGAACTGTGAACGTTCCAGCACCGCTTAAATTGGTTTAGAAAATATTCAAAATGGATTACTTTCATCTCAGGTTAAGATCAAGAAAAGGGACCGCATGGATCGAAACAACAAGGAAGTGGTTAAACGTAGGCATTTCTCGAAGGGAGGTGATAATGCGTCTGGGCATCTTAAGAAGGAATGCAGTTCAAGGCCAGAAGAAATTATGGATATAACAGACAAGGAAGGGAGTCTTTTCAGTTCAGCAAGTGTTGAGCATCTTGTATATCTTATGAATCAGGATAGAAAGGATAGCATAAAGAAATAAAGTTATTTGGTCTTGCATTGTACCATACTTGTAGGAGTGATTACTACCACTAATAACAAGGATTGTCTCAGTCAATTTGTGCAATTGGTAGGTCTATCTATTTTAGATGACTGGCTTCAAGAAGTGTAGAGAGGGAAGTCTGGGGATAGTAGCAGTCCCAAGGAAGCCGAGAAAGACTATGGCAATTTTCTTTTTTCATTATTAGAGGCCCTTGGTATACTTCCTGTATATCTTGAAGCTCTGAAGACATGTAATGTTGGAAAGTCAGTGAATCATTTGCGCAGCCACAAGAACACATAGGTTCAGAAGAAAGCAATGTATTTGGTATTTGCATGAAAGAAACATGTTGATGAGGATATGAAGAATAATGATAGGAATTCTATGCCAGAACATGCTATTTCACTTCCCTGTAAGAAGATTTCAAGGGAGGTTTCCTCTGCACAAAAACAAAGGTAGGGGGTATCCTGAAATTAATTCAAAAGGATTGGATCTGTTGACTCCTGATTCAAAAGAAGTTTCAAATAGGATATGCCAAGGGGATGTCAGAAAATCAGCTTCAGTTCCTCTTGGGTCTGTCAAGTTGTTAGTATCACCCTCCCCAACAAATATTTCTAAGGAGTTCCATTATAAGATTCCAGGTTTTAGTGGTACCACTGATCTAATAGTTCCTACAATTAAGGAAGAGAAAAGTAGCAGCTCTATTCAATCATATAATAACAGTCAAACTTGTTCAAGTGCGCATGTGAAAGCTGCTAGTCCGGTTCAAAAACAAGATACTCATATTTCTATAGTATGTTCAATTAGTAACAAGTCCTCTTGTTTTGGTTCACCACATAAGATTTCAAACAAAATTGTTCCAATTTCACTTCTATGTGGGAGCCACAAAGAATCAATGGGAGGGAAAGCATAGTTATGGAGAAGAAATACAACAATCGAGAAAAACTTACTCTCTAGAAAATTATCTGAGAAAGGGAATAGATATTGCTCGGGGGGATAGTAGTTAGAGGTTGATGGTAAGACTTCCTAACCCATCCCGAAGTCCTACTAGAAGTGTAAATTGCGGATCAAATGCAAATAAAGCGATTCTTGGGAGCCAAGGCGCTTCTCCTGGAAAGAAAGAAAAAGAGGATGTGCACTATCGAAAAACAAAAGAACATAATATTCTTTTTTATGGTAATTCCTCTCCACAGGTTAATCCAAAGTCCTTCCAAAGAAATAGAATCAAATTCTCAAGTGCTATTCCTATGGAAGAGTGCAGAGTTAATGGTGAAGGTAAGGAAAAAATGCTAGAAATGAGAAAAACAAATCAAATTTTACCATCGGTCCCTGATGAAAGGGAAGAGTTGAAGGAATACTTGGCAAAGGGGACTGTTGAAATAGAAAAGAGAAAATACTTTGAACCTATTGGGAACACAGAAGGTGCCAGTGAAGGATTTTCTACCCATTCTCAAGCAACTATAGTAAGCATGGATGAACATGGGATTAATTTACTCGCAAAAATAGTTGTGACTGAAATCTCAAAAGATGAGAATGCAAATGTTGTAGGGAATTCTGTAACAACTTCCTTGAGAACATGAGAATGAGATTTAGGCCAAGATAGTATGTCAGGTTCTGATGACAAAACCAATTCAACTTAGCATGATGAGGATGTAGTTGGTCAAAGTGGGTTGAATATGAAGAAACACAAGGAAGATCATGATTCCATAGATCATCCAACTGCCTCTAGTACCAACCTAGATACGTTTCAAAATGTGGAATTCAATGGTGAGAAATAGGATGTTATGAGTTTCTCTAGTAGAGATTTAGAAACTAGAAATGTTGTTGTCATAGGGAAGGGTATAATAGGCCCTTCATATGACATGATTCCAAATGTTTCCTATGAAAATTTATCATCTAAACATGGCATTATTGTAGAAATAATACAAGAGAGCCCCTATTCAAATTGGGGAGGGGAATAATCAAGGGATGTGTTATGTTATGATGTTGAAAAACTGCATGTTAGAGGAAATGGAGGAATGGCTTCAAATAGTGAATAACATTCTAAACTAGAGACAAGAGACAAACCAGAGGGATTTGGTGGACACAAAAATACAGGATGTAGTTAATTTATAGTAAGCAAAGGTGCATGTCAAGGGAATTAATGCAAGAGGAGACAACCAAGGAAGTAGTGAACACTCCTTGGAAAATGAAAAATAGGTTGGAAAGGAAGATCGAGAAAATCCAAGTGAAGGATATGTTCCATGCATGGGGGCCTCTGATTCTGTTGTTAGGAAGCTAAGTATTTGTCATTTGGGTCTTTTTTTAAATGATTTTTTGCATGTTTCACATCAATTCACAAATAAAGTTGGGAAATAATAGAGATATGACAAACAATGTGACTATAATAAGCCATCTGATAAAGATGTAAAGGATGTAAGTTTGTCTTATGAACAAAATAAAAGTATTGACATGCTTGATGCCAAAGAACATCATTCTATCTATGGACTTGAGCATGAAGATGAAGGGAAGGATGAACAAAAAGGTAGGGAGCATCTTCTTGACTTGTTTCTAGAAGCATCACATATATGGATGATAGTCAGGAAATTTTGACTAAAAAGAGAGAGTACATTGAACCAAAGTAGACAATGGCATATGGAGAAGCTATAGATCAAGGAAGCAGACTGGTTTCTAGTCCTGACAAGAAAAATATTATTACATAGATGAGATATTGTACTACTCTTGTTAGTTGTGACACTGAAAAGAAGGTTCAAATCAAACAAGATGAGATTTTTAAGGTACCTTCTAATATTGGACATGAAGGTTCAGAAAGCAGTATAGTTATATCTTCAACATTTATAGAACATCAAGAATGGTGTGTGGGAACATAAATAGAACACAATGCATGGTCAGATGAATAGGATTCTTCTGACCAAATTAAGGCAACAACAGTACCTCTAGCAAAGGATGGAATCGATGATTCAATAGAAAGACCTAATTTTGACTTAAATGAATCTATTGAACTGGATGAAGCAGGTCAACATGAAGCAGTGATACCCACACCGGCATCTAATGATGCCTTGCACAAGTGCTTATGTTTCCCTATATGTATCTTAAACTAGCTTAGCAACACCAATTCAATTGGTTGCTAAATCAAAGGGACCTTTAATTCCCCCAGTAAATATAGTGCAAAACATAGGAGAACTAGGTTGGAAAGGATCCACAACAACAAGTGATTTTTGACCGACATAACCTAGATAAATAACTGAGTTGCAGTGTTGTATCTCCAAAATACCAACATCAAACACTGCTTATTTTAATTCAATTGGAAAAGGAAACAAAGCTTCTTTAGATATTGATCTTAATGTGACCTATGAGAGAACATCTGAAGATGGGGTATTAATAATGCATTTATCTTCTCAAACATGTGAACCATCAACAAGTTCTGGATGTAGAGATATGAGTGTCCAAGATTTTATATCTTCAATATATGAACCATTTTCTTCTACTGGGCCTTGTATTTCCTTGAAGTCATATTTAGACTTGAATCACATTGATGATAGTGGGAAGAATGGACTGACCAAAATGCCTCTTGGTACCAGTGCTGAAAATTTTGGATTGAATTTCAATACTGCCACCAATGCATTTCCCCTTGGAGATTCATGTGTTTTGAGAGATTTTGGCTTGAATGATGGGCCCACTTTTAATGATAGTGGAGATGACTTTCTGCCTCAGAATTTTAGCTCGTCTTCCCAGCTTGTAGCTGACCCAAGAATGAAAAGCGATCCTACATCTACACCTCAGTCTAATCATATTTCATTACCTGGTCCTAATTTATCGATCTTCTACATGTCCACTTTTCTTTATTTTCTCACTGGTTTCCAACCTTCAACTCATCCTTTGAGAGACTTTTGTTCTCTACTCATTAATCTAGGTCGATACACACATTCAAGCATGCCTACATTTGGTAGTCACACTCTGTCTCACCACCACCCTACAACGTACTCCTTCATGTTTCTAACACAGTGATGTATTAACAGTATTAAAATATAGACACTTTGATTTTTAGTGTCTATTTAATCCATCAGTAAGATTCTACAAAGACTAGAACTGCTTAAGTTATATCCAGTCTCAGAGTAACTATCAGGTCTTGCATGCACAAATGTAGTCATACAAATATACCACCATTCATCAACCTTTTTTAGTCACATTTCACTCATAGAATGTAAGAGAACAATAACACAATCAAAATGATGAATATGCTTTTCCCTTCAGAGAAATAAAATTTTACATACAAGTACAAAACCATCATATGCTATGTCTATGGCCTGATACAACATTCAATGGCCATTTTCTCTGCACTCCTCACTCTCTGAGTCCTCCCCGTCTCCTTGATACCTTTCACTGCCTAATTACAAAATATAGGTTATCCATCTCTTACACACAACCTCCTACAAACCTGTAATTAGTTCCTAGACTAAGGTAACACCTGCTATTTTTAGAAAACTACATGTATTTCTATCTCATGACTCATTCACTAGCCTATCGAGTCATCCCATCTCTTAAGGGATTTTTTACATGACTCAACACTCACTAACACCTATTATATTCTCTATCTATGCTCACTAAGAATTAAAATGTTTTTTTAGATGATATTTTACAATGGCCCCTCCTTGGGATGATGTCTAGACCTAAAGGTCTAACTAAACATTGGTTTGAGTTTGGAGGAATAATGCTCCTAAACCAGAATCTTTTTGTCCTCTTTCCCCTTCTTGTCTTGACCCATGAGTCAACAAAAACACAATACCAACATGACGCCACAAGACATCGGCCTGATAGAGCAAGATCAGTCGACAACGCCCTTGAGGCAAGCGCAGTCTCACCCGAGATATCTAATGGGTAACTACTAGAACCATGTTTCTGAAGTTGGTGAGGGAATTATAGTCCCTTTGTGCAAGAAAAAGGTGCTCGACAAAGGCTACATAATGGAATCTTGCTACTGCGTGACAACAACACAGAGAGGCATCACGACTTGCGCGCAACTCAACCTCATCCTTATAACCCAGCAGCTAGTGCGACGGTGTGACGTAGTTGATTCCTTATATTCCTTCAACAGTGCATGAATACACTTTTAATTAACAGTTAATCATGAACTCATACATACCATTCCAACCAATACTTAAGTATTCATTCATTCATAGATAAACCAGGTTGCATCATACATTCAATGGTAACTGTAATAAAAAGTAAGCCATCATTCATGTAAACATTCACCATTCAACAACATTCATTCATATACACAGGGAATAACGTGGAAACCCATCTGGGAAAAACCACCAAGGTGTTCTTCATCTGGCATGAGAAATGGATATAGCACCTTGCAGTCTACAACCCACATATTGTTCTTAATATATTTCTTTTAGACTCAATCTTTTGGATCTCATGCTCTCTGGTTTATTTTCTATCTACTCCTACTGATCCACACACATCCTGAATCAAATCTTCTATTTTACTATCTGTGCACTCATCTACAGATTACTCTACTAATAGCGGTCTGCGCACACAGTTGCAAGATCTACAGCTCAACAGCCTTCTACTTCTACTCAATCTTACCAAATCTAATTGAATCTAACTGACTCCAACCCTTATACAGAGAGGGTTCCTTCTATATATAATATCTACAAGACCACGCAGGGTCGACTGAGTACAACTTAGTTATTATAGACTCAAAAACTTACAAAATATCTTATGTTACATAAATGTCGGCCCATACCTAGCCGTGAAAGTCCTAGAAGACATTACCCACAGCTTTAACTAGCCACAAAAACACCTTTTAGCTCATTTGTACCAGTCATAACTAACCGCAAAAACTATCCTTGCTTCTTCTATTGGCTCATCCTTCTACATTCTTCCTTGACTTTCAACTTCCAGCTTTAACTTCTCCACCTTTCTCTTCCACCGACTCGAATCTACCTTCGTTGTCACAGTTATCATGTCACATCTTTCCTCCTATTCTTTCTCTGTCGCACACATGTTTTTATCTTTTCTGTGCTGATTCCTTCTTATCCTAGTTTTCCCTTCTATCGCATGCGCCTTTTTCCCTTCATTTCTTGTGCATGCGCTTCTTCCTTGTGCACTTTCCTTGGCCCTTCTCCTGGCCCACCAGGCCCCCTACATTCATATGTGGCTTGTCCAACTTCCTCTGTGACTTCTTATTCCTGTGCAGCCAATTGCTCTACATGGTCGGAACGGATATGTTCTGACGGTCCTACCTCTAGTGATTGCACGAATTGTCGAATCTTCTATTGCACATGTTGAATAAGTCCTATGAGTTGTGTAGCCTCTGACTGATGTGTCTCCACCTCAACTTCCCTATTCTACTCTTAATCACATAGAGCCTAGACTTCCTGCTGCAATTGCTTGATCTCTACCATTTGTATCACCTTATCCTGGAAGGGAAGCTTCTTCATCTCTGCCTTTGCTGCACTAATTTTCTCATCTACATATCGCATGCTTTCCCTTATGTTTTCTGCAGTTTCATCTTCCAGGAGCACTTCCCAAATCATGGAAACAGCGCCAACCACCTTCACACAAAGTGTTTCTCCCTCGGTGATCTTCCTAGTAGCCTTAGGAACTGCTCTTCTTCTCTCCTCGAGCACCTCTGGAAGTGTGCTTGGTACCTTCCTAGCCTGAAGCTCCTCAACCTACTTCTTTAGTTACACTGTGATGCGCAATAGTCGGGAAACCTTAGCTACTGAATCTTCATCTTCTTGGCCTGCTTCTGGTGGGAACTCGACGACCTCATTCTTAATGGTTTCAGTGAGTGAAACCCTACTCTTCTCGCATGTGATAATTTTGTGTGTGTTTTCCCTAAGGAGGGCCTTGCATGTCTTTTCCTTTCTTTGCTGCTTTGTTTCCTAATAGGAAACGAAATTCTCCCTCAGTCATACTTTGATCGCGGCTACCTGCTGGATCTCATAGACTTTGTTTAAGCTTAGTTTGGAGAAGTCTATGTGCATGTTCTTGAACCCATGCATGGATGTATCAAACTCAGTTGTTCCTGTCTCCATTACACGTGCCTGGATTTTTACCTTGATCGGTGAAACCAACTCGGGCATGACTAATGGGACACTTGGATCCACACCATATGTCTTAGCCTCCATAGTGTCTTTGACGTCGTTTATGGCCTCTACTAGCTGATTAAGGTGCTGTGACACCAAATCAGCGACGCTTACCTACTGCGTCCTTAAAGATGTGAGGTTGTCCTTGGAGACCTCTATGATAGTGTCTGCTAGTACGCGGATATCCTCCTCAGTCAAGGTATCTGTGTTAATAGTTTTGTTTTCTTTCCTTTTATTTCACGGGGGTTCCCATCCTTGTTGTTGTGTTTGATGTTGGGTTGGGACATTCTCTTGACTAGGTGTGCACTCTAAATCATTATGATTAGAGCCATCCCTGACAGCATTATCATCTTCGTCTTCCCCATCTTGCGATTGATTTTCTTGATCATCACCTCCTTCATTTTCTTGGCCATCTGGTGGGTATTCCTGGTTTTGTTCTTCAAGAAGCGGCTCTGCTAGTGGGTCACGCCATTCATCCGGCCACTCCTTAATAATTTCATCCACATCAGCATCAGTGATCATGAACCCTACATTGTGTGCTTTTTTTTTTGGGTCCTTCTTGTGCTCCAAGATCATATTATGGCCACCGCTCTAGAAATTAATGAAGGTTGTGTACCTAAGCATCATCGCAGCCCGGACTCGGTGAGATCGACAGAAAACATCGCACAACACCTATGCATGAAAAAATAACTTGATGTTGTTGTCCTTTTTTCAGTTCTTATTTTTCTTATTTTCGCATAAGTTATGGTACTTGGCTCCATGGCAAGGTAGTGGGACATCCATCTGCGCATAGTCTGGTGGGTTAACCCAGAGGGTGAATGAGATCAAGACAAGTAGCTATGAGTAATGAAATTTGTAGTTGGGATCCTCCTGGGCCTATGTGGCATCATCTATCATCTCATTCAACAAGAACCACAACCAATTAAAAATCCTTCCTAGTTCGCACAGCTCTGCGAGCTCAACTGTTTCCGCAGTACACTGAGTAGGCCTCATCTTGTGTAGCATCTTGCAAGAGATGATCCTTGTAGAAAATTGCACTCTTGCATATTCAATAGGGCCAATTAAGAAGCCCCTTTTTGCATGTTGAAGCTTATACTTATACTTCATTTTGGTGGTGTCTTTATGGGCCAATTATGGCGTGAGGTCTTCTCCTTCCTTTGGAAGACCTATTATTGTAGCTATAAGCTCAACGTCAATTGGGTATGGTTGATCGATCCATAGACATCCTCTGTGGAAACATACCAGAAGTTGTTTCATGTATGTGTTAACCTGCTGGCTATGGTCGAAGTGTGGCATGAATATAAGGTTCATCAATCCTGTGTGGTCAACACCCTCAACCCATTACATTGGCCTTAGCACCTGTGGTCCAGTCAGTTTGGTATGATCCGAGACCATGCAGTCTGCTCTTTTCAACCCTTCCTATTGTCGGGTGTCGAAGTCCTCAAAAATCAACTTGGTGAGCTTTGGCATTATGTTCATGATCGAGGGGATGTTCTCAGGGATCCACAATGTGACCAAAGTTGAATTGGACTTCTTTGGTAACACTACTTCTTCTTCATCAGCTCTCCTTGGTGGGACATAATGGGGGAACTTTTCATTGTCCTCCTCAACATCTGGGCCTTTGCACGGTGGGGAGTCTTCCTCCATGAACTCTTCCTCTTGCACATCTTCCTCCATGGGCGCTTTTCCAGCATTGTCTGGAACTTCCATAGCCTTCTGTTTCCTTGGTATCATAGGTTGGGAGGCCTCTACAGGTGCACTCTCTCCATCCTGTCTCAGCTCCCTAAGTGGTTGCACAGCTACAGCTGTAGCTGGTGGTCTCTGAACTGGGTTCAGCACAGGGCATGAACTAGGGGTTGGAATATTCATGGGGGAATTCGTAGGTCAAGGAGGAGTCACAGGTCTAGGTGTGGTCACAAGGGCAGGTTGCTTCCTAGTTCTTGCCATCTTATCAATGTCTGGTTGCAAATCTGGTTGTTGTACCTCAGGTAATTCCACTTCTTCTTGCTCGTATATTGGGAAACCCAAGATAATGGTTGCGTCTGATAGCTCACTCTCACTGGGGATCTCAATTACCATGGGTGTTGGCTTAGTCTATGATAGGGTTTGTATTTGCAAATTCTTGGCTCTGGTTCTCTTGGCTCTCTCTGTATGCGTAAAATATTTTGAAGCCTTGTATTTATACGTTCCCCGGTGCTCTGCAGTCATCATGCAATCAAAGGTGGATGTTCAATCAATCACATGGGATTCTTGGCCGACGTGTTCCTTCATTAACTCTGTTACTCAATCTGTGGATTATACCTATCAGCATAATTATGGCATTTATGTCGAGGATGGCTGACGGGACCAAAAAGCACGTTGTCATTCTCCTCATATATTATCGAATTTATGTCTCTTAGCTATCTTAATTGCCTCAATATTTTTTCTAGATCTTTATTTTAAGTGTCGGACGTCGTCCATCCTGTCATGCGTACTTTCCTTGCACTTCCCACTTTTTCCTATACTTGTCGCAAACGTGTGCCATAATAGTTTCCTTTTATATTTTCCCTCTTTTTTTCATGCACCATGGTTCTATCCAGGCATGTCGCAACTATTGTAGTAAGGCTTCAGGTGACTTCCATTGATCATCCCTATGACATATGTTCCATCCATTTTTTGAAGATTTACTGCGCCCACATCAGTGATGTGCACGATCACATATGGCCCAAGCCAATGTTTCTTTAGCTTACTTGGGTGCTTGAAAAACTTGTTGTCATACAGCAACACAAGTCCTCCGAATTTGAATGGCTTAACCCAAATATGGTGGTCATTCCATGCTTTCTACCTTTGCTTTTATATAGTCTGGTGATAGCCCGCAACAAATCATTCTTCTTCCATCTAAACAAGATACGACAGTCTTTGCTCAACGGCATCCCCGTCAATCATCTCCTTCAACGCAGCAATCCTTAGGCTCAGCACAATGTACTCCATTGGTAGAACAGCCTCTTGTCCATATGCCAATCTAAATGGGGTGTGGCTTGTCAGTCACTTGAAATTTGTGTGATATGCCCATAACACAGCTGAAACTTTCTGATACAATCATCTCAATGCACGTTGCATACTTTGGTCAATGCATTCTCCAGGATCTTGTTGAAGGCTTCAACCATTCCATTCGGTCGAGGATGATAGGGTGTTTTCTTCTTATGCTGGATCTAAAACTCTGCAGTCAACTTAGCAATCACCTTGTTAAAAAAATGCGTACCTTGATCACTTAGTAAAATTTTTGGGCATCCAAATATATTCACCACATTCTCGAATAGGAACTTTGCCATAGTCGCAACGGTGCAATCTTTAATAGGCGTGGCTTCAGCCCATCTGGCAAAATAGTCTTTCGTAGTGATAATATAGCGCGCACTAGTTTTCTTCCCTGGTGGACTGATCAATCCAACAAAAAAAATAGCCCATTTGTCGAAGGCTTGGAGGGTTATCTATGGTGCAAGCGGCATCTCATCGTGGCACGATGGTTTTCCTGTTCTCTAGCAGATATCACAACGCCTACAGAAGCTCTTAGTATCCATGTGTATGGTTTTCCACCATAATCATGCCTGCAATATCTTGTGCACTATTTCTTTTCCAGCATAATGTCCTCCTGCAACACCAGCATGTGATTTGCTCATAACCCAGGATCATTCATAGTCGAAAACACATCATTACAGTTTCTTGTCTATGACTAGCTTATACAGATGGCCCACAATTAATTTATAATCAACATCTCTGATGACCAAGTGCTTCTTCTGATTCATGGGGAATCCTGGAGGTGAGTAGCCCATACTCAAAAAGTGGATGATAGTGTTAAATTCCTTGTTTTGATATTCCATCATAGTGACTGCAAATAGTTATGCGTCAGGCAATTGATCTTCTAGGCTCATTGACTCTTCACCACTTTCTATCCTTGACAGGTGGTATAGCCCAACATTTAGTCGACCAAGTTTAACAATGACCTCAAATTCAAATTATTGAAACAGGAGAATCCATATACATATATTCCCCCCCAACACTAGCTTGTTGACTAGGTATTTCAGTGTTGAATGATCAATGTACATCTGAAAATTCCCACCCAACAAGTAGTGTCAAAACTTCTAAAGCGTGTAGACCATACCAAGTCCTTCTCATTTGGTCATTGTGTAGTTATTTTTTGTTGTTGATAGTTTCTTGCTTGAGAAAACAATAGGGTGGTTAAGTGCAGCCTCTCCTCGTTGTGTCAATACTATGCTGAGCACAACAAACAACGCGTCGACATGCACATGGAACTCTTTTTTCCAGTTAGGAAATACAAGTATTGGCGCAGTGGCCATTGCTTTGTTCAACTTATCCAAGCTGTGCATTGATACTTTAAGTCTTTTTTCAATAGTTTCTCCATAGGTGCAGTGATCGTGGCATATCCTCTGATGAGCTTCCTATAGTATCCTATGTGTCCTATCACTGATTTGAGTTGCATGACTGATGTAGGCAGTGGTAAGTCGAGAATAATTGCAATCTTTGCTGGGTCGACCAAAATACCATCGCGACATATGGCGTGACCCAACAATACACCAAATGGTGCACAGAAAATACACTTTTTAGAATTAAGCGCGATCTGATGCTGGAGACATCAATCCAGCATCATGCACATAATCTCAATATGGTCTCTTACTAGACCAAACACAATCCATGTTAAACTAGTAGCAACAAGGAAGGTCTTCCTACATGCATGTGTTCTTTCATGCAGAAGACTTAAAATAGAAAACCAATTGTATTTAATTTACTTTTCCTAAGTTTACTTTGGAAAATAAATTAAAGTGATCTAAATTAACTTTAGTGAACCACTAGTTAAAGTGAAAGTGAAATTAGGGTTTTTGTTTTACCACTAGTTAAAGTGAAAGTGAAATTAGTGTTTTCACTTTACCTAAAGTTATAAAAGAGAGATCAATTGGTGGAGAGAACACACACTTGTATTCCGACAGAGAAAGGATACAGACAAGGAGAGAAAGTCAGACAGAGGATTTAGCCGACAAGACGAAGGAGTGAGCAGCAAGATCATCGAGCTTCGTATAGCTGGGTTGTACACTCACATAGGAGCGTGTTGAGGTTTAGCTAGGATTTTCCCAATGATTCTTCTGGGTACTAAATATGACAGGTTTGGGTGAATTTGCAGTAATTGTAAAAGTTACATATTTTCTCATAATAAAATCTATATTTGACTGCTGCACCGTTTTTCCCATCTTGGGTTTTTCTGGGGGTTTCCATACCCAAAATAATAGTGTCAATATCATGATGTGATGTTGTGATTTATTTCTCAGTTTTATATTTCGCTGCATACTATAAAAGATATTCATGTGTGGTTATCAATTGATATTTTTCATGCACTGTTTAGCCCTATTTGAATATTAAAGGAAAATTTACATGGTATCATAGCTCTGGTGAGTTAAAGCTGAGAGATTTGCAGCAACAGTGATAGATCAAGGGAAGATCTATAGGAAGACACAAACCTAGACTTCTGAATCTAGGGTTTGACAAGTACACTTCACTATGGCCTTGTAGTTGAGAGCTGAGGATAGACTCCAGGGTGCTCAGAACTTTCCTACATGGAAAGAAAGGATCACAAGGATCCTGAACGTCAGTGATGCAGAGGAGCACATTGACTCCACGAATGTTGCATCCACAGATCCGGAATATCTTATAGCTTGGAAGAAGATTGATTCTAGAGCCATGTTGATTATCATGGATGGAGTGAAGGATCATATAGTCCCTCACCTTTCTGGTAAGAAGACTGCATTAGAAATGTGGAAGGATTTGGATATTTTGTACCAGAGCAAGAACAAGAATCGGAGGATGGTGTTGCAAGAGAGGATGCACAGCACCAAGATGACCAAGGGAGAAGGAGTGGTGCCTTATCTCACAAGGCTCACACAAATCAGGGATGAGCTTGGAGCTATTGGCTCTAAGATAGATGATGAGGAGCTAGTTCGGATAGCCCTCAATGGCTTCTCTAATCCATGGGACATCTTTTTCAAAGGTATTGTGGCTAGGGAGAAGATCCCTGATTGGCAGAGACTATGGGATGACTTTGTGCAGGAGGAGACCCGCATGGGTCAAGGATCAGGCTCATCCAACAGTGCCCCATAGATTGTGGATGAGGAGGCTCTAGCCCTTACAGGGAAGATTAAGGGGAAGGCAAAGAGGAAGAATGATGGTAAGAAGAACCTTGACATGTCAAAGGTCAAGTGTTTTATCTACCACATGCAGGGACACTTTGCCTGCCAGTGCCCAGACAAGAAGAAGAAGAGTAACACTCAGATGACTGGATCTGTAGAGGTGGATGAGTTCAACAGGAAATTTGATGAGGATTTTTGTTTGATAGCTTGCATGGAAAGCACCACAAGGAGTAGTATATGGTACATTGATAGTGGAGCATCTATTCACATGACTGGATAGAAATTTATTCTACAAATACTTACAAGAGGGTGGAACAAGGATCCATGTTGAGTTGGGTGATGATGCGTGGTATCAGGCACAAGGAGTTGGCATTGTTTCATTTGAGAGGGAGTTTGCCAAACCCCTTAGTTTTTCGGATGTGTTGTATGTTCCAGGACTAGCTAAGAACCTTATATTAGTCTCCACTCTGGAGGACAAGGGATATCAGGTGAAGTTCCATGACCATAGAGTGTATATCAGTCCCAAGGGGTCAGATAGGAGCTTGGATCGGGTGATTGGCAGGAGGAGCCAGAAAGTGTACAGATTACACTTTGAGCCTACAAAGGCTTTAGTCAGCAGCAATAGTCAAGGTGAGTTGTGGCATAGGAGGATGGAACACTTACACCATGGAGCACTGAAGCAGTTGAGATAGGAAGTCATTGGAGATCCTTAGGAACAGGAGGAAAAGCATAACCACTGCAAGGGTTGTGCTTTGGGGAAGAACATGAGGAATCCTTTCCCATAGAGTGAGCACAAGTCTAAGGAGCCCTTGGACTTGGTGCATTTGGATGTATGTGGACCTATGAGTGTCCATTTGTTCAATGGTTATAGTTACTGCATAACCTTCATTGATGACTATTCTAGGAAAACCTAGATCTATTTCCTGAAGGCCAAGTCAGAGGTCTTTGAGAGGTTCCGAGAGTTCAAGACTCTTGTGGCGAACCAAACAGGAAAGAAGATTCGAGTGTTGAGGACAGACAACAGGGGTGAGTACACTTCCAATGAGTTCATGGATTATTTTTCAGTTCAGGGGATCAATAAGCAGCACATTATGCCCCATACCCCACAGCAGAATGGATTTGCAGAGCGGAAGAACAGGACTATGGTTGGAGCAGCCAAAGCCATTCTATTTTATCAGGGATTACCACTATTCCTCTGGGCCGAGGCATACGGTACTACAGTATACATTTAGAATAGGTGTCCCCGCACAGCCTTGGGGAGGAAGACACAGGAGGAGGTCTTCACAGGCACTAGGCTAGATGTGAGTCACATTCGCATATTTGGAAGTGTCTGTTATTGTCATTTTCATGCTGACAATAGGAAGAAGTTGGACCCTTCTAGAGAGAAGGGGTTACTTGTTGGTTATAGTGAGATTTCGAAGGCATATAGAGTTTACATTCCTACTTGTAGGAGGATCATTGTGAGTAGGGATGTCTAGTTTGATGAGGAGAGGGCCTTGTTGAGATCTCTGGACTTACCAACAGAGCGACAACTAGTAGAGGATTCAAGAGTCAAGTTGGAGGATCTATATGCATTAGAGGAAATTTCAACTCAAAATGGGCCTCCTAAAATGAACTAATAAAATAATAGTTAAAATAATAAAATAATATTTATTAATTTTGGAGGAAGAAAAGAAAAAAACTACTTTTTTGTTTGTATTTTTGACATATCTCCCTGTGTTTTTACTCAAATTTTGATTGGGAGAGCTCATTGGATGCGGAATTAGTACCCACTCGACATACTTTTGACGGACCCCGCTACCCCAAAAACAAGAAATACCTGAAAAAATGGAATGATGACATCATCATTCCATTTTTTTAGGTATTTCTTGTTTTTTCGGGTAGAGGGGTCCATCAAAAGTATGCCGAGTGGGTACTCGTTGGATGCAGAATTTAATTCTGCATCCAATGAGCTCTCCTGATCTAAATTTGAGTAAAAACACAAGGAGATATGTCAAAAATACAAACAAAACATGTAGTTTTTTTTATGATACCTATCCCCAAATTTATATTAAAAAAGTGTTTAAGACCTATACGGTATTTCAAATTTAAAGCAATTTCATTGGCTAACACATGATGACATGGAATTTGAATAAAAGTTAAAAGGCCCATCTTGAGTTGATATTTCCTCTAATGTACAGGTATAGGTACAGGAACAGAGCACAAGTTCTAGTGGTCAGAGGGAGTTAGGTGGACAAGATCCTTCAGTCATTGACTTGAAGTATGAGATGCAGTAGGAGATATATATCCAATAGCCGCAATATGTTGACACTAGGCCAAGGCCTAAGTGGTTTATATCCACAGTGCAGGATTCCAGGCAAGTAGATCCTCCACAGACATCTTTTAGATGGAGTGTACCAATAGAGAGGCTGAGTTATATGGCATTAATGATGGATTTGATTAACTCTGAACCTTCTAGCTTTTGGGATGATGCACAACATGATGTGTGGCAAGAATTTATGGTTGAGGAGTATGACTCCATTATGAAAAGCTAGGTATGGGAGGTTGTGTCGAGGCCACAAGGGAAAAAGGTGGTGGGATCCAGATGGATCTACAAGGTGAAGCATGCAGTAGATGGAAGCATGGAGAAGTACAAGGTGTGCTTCATGGAAAAGGGGTTTTCACATAAGGAAGGTATTGATTATGAGGAGACCTTCACCCCTGTTTCCAGGTATTCTTCCAGTCGGACCATTATCTCACTAGAAACTGAGATGGGTTGGCATGTCCATTAGATGAATGTCAAGACTACCTTCCTCAATGGAGTGATAGAGGAGGAGGTGTATATTGAGCATCCAGAGGGTTTTGATGTGGAGAAAAAGGAGATGCATTTATGCAGACTGGATCGAGCTCTTTATAGGATCAATAAAACACCTCGAGCATGGTACTCGAGGATTGACAACTATCTACGAGAGATGGGATTTCAGCGGAGTGACGCTGACCACAACCTGTGCTTCTTGATAGGTGAGGTGACTCTCATACTATTATTATATGTGTATTCTCTCTTTTTGATAGGAAATGAGAGGTTGATTGGAGACTGTAAGTCCAACCTTGTAGTAGAGTTTGAGATGAAAGACCTTGGGCTAATGCATTACTTTTTGGGCTTGGAGGTTTGGCAGAGAGATGGATGCTTCTTCATCGGACAGGGGAAGTATGTGTTAGATATCCTGAAGAGATTCAAGATGGAGGACTACAAGCCTATGGCCATACCTCTAGTTTCCAACTGGAGGAATATTGATGCATCAGGGTCAGACGGATTTTATCCTACCTTGTATCGTTTTCTTATCAGATCGCTTATGTATCTGGTCAACACTCGACCAGACATCAGCTTTGTATTCAAATATTTGAACAGTTCATGGTGGACCCTTGGAGAGTGCATTTGATGGCTGCGAATCACATACTTTTCTAAATCATAGGTACAGTGGAGTATGGATTGGTTTATGAGCATAGGGGGAGTGTACAGTTAGCAGGTTTCACAGATGTTGACTGGGCAGGATGTGTAAAGGAATGAAAGAGTACTTCGGGTTGTTGTTTCAGCATTGGATCAAGGGTTGTCTCTTAGTTCAGTAGGAAGTAGAAGTCAGTTGCATTGAGCTCGGTAGAGGCTGAGTACATGACAGCCAGCATGGCTTCTTATGAGGGTATGTGGCTGAGGAAGTTACTTGCATGGTTGTTTGAGAGTGAGCTAGAGGCTATAGTAGTTCACTATGACAATCAGAGTGGCATCAGGCTATCTTAGAATCTAGTGTTCCATGGCCAGAGTAAACACATAGACATCAGATACCACTTCTTAAGAGATTGTGTTCAAAGGGGAACCATTCGGTTGGAGTACATACAGACAAATGAGCAGGTGGTAGACATTTTCACCAAGGGACTTTGCAGACCAAGTTTTGTGAAGTTCAGGGATAATTTGGGGTTGCTACCAAATCCATTTCTTATTGAGAGGAAGTGTTAAACTAGTAGAAACAAGGAAGGTCTTCCTGCATGCATGTGTTCTTGCATGCAGAAGACTTAAAATAGGAAACCAATTGTATTTAATTTAATTTTCCTAAGATTACTTTGGAAAATAAATTAAAGTGATCTAAATTAACTTTAGTGAACCACTAGTTAAAGTGAAAGTGAAATTAGGGTTTTTTCTTTACCACTAGTTAAAGTGAAAGTGAAATTAGGGTTTTTGCTTTACCACTAGTTAAAGTGAAAGTGAAATTAGGGTTTTCGCTTTACCTAAAGTTATAAAAGAGAGATCAATTGGTGGAGAGAACACACACTTGTATTTTGATAGAGACATGATACAAATAAGGAGAGAAAGTCAGACAGAGGATTTAGCCGAGAAGACGAAGGAGCGAACAGTAGGATCATCAAGCTTTGTACAGTTAGGTTGTACACTCACACAGGAGGGTGTTGAGGTTTAGCTGGGATTTTCCCAGTGATTCTTTTGGGTACTTCATTTTCCAAGTTTAGGTGAATTTGCAATGATTGTAAAAGTTCCATATTTTCTCATAGTAAAATCTATATCTGACTGTTGCACCGATTTTCCCATCTTGGGTTTTTCCAGGGGTTTCCATACCCAAAATAATAGTGTCAATATCGTGATGTGATGTTGTGATTTATTTCTCAGTTTTATATTCCGTTGCATACTGTAAAAGATATTCATGTGTGGTTATCAGTTGATATTTTGCATGCACTGTTTAGCCCTAGTTGAATATTAAAGGAAAATTTACAGTCCAATCATCAAAGTAGAATTCAAGAAATTTATGAATAAAATATTTAAAAGCATAAACTAGTATTCTAGAAAAACAAGCAGGCACATTCTTGAGTCCAAAAGGCATTACCGTATACTGATAGCATCCCCATTCAGTGACAAAGGTTGTTTTGTGGCGATCTTCCTACACGATCCTGACTTGATTATAGCCAAAGAATCCATCAGTGAATGAATACATCTCTTATCCGCCAATGATTTCAAGTACTTCATCTATAAATGGTGTTGGGAATGGATCGTGCAAGCATGCATCATTTATCTTCCTCAAGTCGACGAAGATCTTGACTCCACCTATTGTTTTCTTATCCTGGATCACTATAGGGCTGATCCATTCTAATTCTTCGACATGCTCAATGATTCCTACGTCGAGCATGTGATCCAATTATGTTTTTACCTTTTCCTTATACCTTGGGTTCAACCTATAAGGTCGCTTCCAACTAGGTTTAACATCTGATCACAGGGGTATTTTCATTTCCCCCAAATATCCTACTATTCCCTTCATCTATGAAAAGTTGGTAGGGAATAGGTCCTAGTATTCATGCAGCAAGTTCGTGATCTTTGCGATTGTCTCTTCATCCCAACAGTCTCCTATATTGGCAAACTTCGGGTTCTCAGGTGACCCAATGTTTACTTTCTTTGTTTTCAGTGGCTTCAAGAACTGGTCTCTCAAAATGCCATTTCCTTCTACTGTGTGTGTACCCTTTGATTCTGGTATGTTTATGTTAGTCAGATCATCATTTGGATCGCTCGTTAGGTTGTAATAGGCCATCCATTGTTGGATGGTTGCACTGCTCTAGTGGGAATTTTCCTTATCAACAGGGATTTGACCAAATATATGTTCTTTGATTACCTAAAGCGCAACATCAACTGTAGGTTGATCATCAACAAACTCAAATGTGTGCGTGAACTATTTGGCTACCTCATCCCAATCCTGAGTACCTTGTCATAACTCTATAGATGTGTACCAACTTCTAGGTGTCATTTCTAATGTATGAATTAAATTATGAACCCATTCTTGGTGCGGGTATGCTGTAAATACAGTGCGACATTGATTTATGTGCTCAACAGGGCTCGGCAATCCTGTGTACTTGTGACTGACTGTGGTGACTTTGTCACCGAATCTAACTTCCATCAATATTCTACATTATGGCCATTCTTTTATGAACTTCTTTTGCATGCCACATCATCTAGCAGGTGTAGCCTTTAGTACATGATCTAGCGTGGATAAGCACTGTGACTCTATGAGGGGTCCTTCGAACTCAGTGAGGAATGTCGCAAGGTGAGGTAAACCCTCGTAGGTAGGCATATCTCTTACTTAATTTTCCACCCGTCACATATACCTTGTAATCCTCGTGCACCTCCTCATAGAGACCTCATGTAACCGGTTTTGCTAATTTTCCAAGGCTTCCCCTAAGTCAGACGTGCAGGAACTAGCTCTCTTCTAGCTCAGGTTGCCATCTTCTGTTGGATTGATATAATCTTCTTGCATAGTTGTGACATTGTATATTTTATCGAGATAGTCACCCTATCCCTCATTATAGATAGGCTCAACATATCTCTATCCTTCTAGAGGATAAATGGGCGACACTACTCGCATTTCATTGTCCTCGAATAAGAGTATCATTTTTTTTAAATTGATAATGGTCTGATTGTCTATGGCCCAATTTATTCCCAATAGCGCGGGATATGGTTTTGTGTCATCAACAATGTTAATGAACTCAAAGTATACAAATGTGCACAATCTTTCAATGTCAACAAGGACTTGACTCAATCTACCTATTGGTAGGACCTTCGCCTAGCTGGTAAGTCACAACTGGACAGGAGGCCAATCCAAGCGCGGCTTACCCATACTTTCCCAAGTTTGTCTCATAAAAATATTGACATTAGAATGTAGGTCTAAAATGATATGGCCCATATCATAATCTCCTATCTGCGTAGTCATTTTTAACTTGCACCCAGTTTGAATTTCTTTCTGACCTGGTTAACTCTTTTCTCAGGTTGTGGCTCTACCAGTGTTTCTTCTATCAATGCTTGTAGTTTTCTGATGGTGTCTTTATCTTGTATTAGCACTAAGAAACTTGACAAAAAGTTCTTGAGTTTACTAACCTTTTGTGGGGCCTTCTTCTAGAAGATGTGATGGAATCGTTCAGGCATCTCCCTGACTTCTTCTGATGTCGATGGTTCATCTGGATCCACAAACTCTGGTCACATGTACATGAATACTTGCTTCTATTTTTGGATGTCAAATGACACCTTCTTCTGCTTCGCGGGTCATACATGCGGCTGCAGTTGTTTTTTCAAGGCTTCCTGATTAGCTTTGGTCGTAGCACCTCCTCGTGTTATGATAACAACATTCATATCCCTTGGTTCAGCGGCAATCATCTAGACATTTAAGTTAGGATTTGGATTTAGATTCTGTGCAGGAGTAGGACTTGTGATGGTCCTGCCTTGCCACTTTGCAATCAACTGTGGACATTTCTCCACATTATGATCCCATTCCTTACAGTATGAACATGTCTTCACAAGTTCTAGGCAATCTCTAACATAGTGACCTGGTTGTCCACAGTTATATCAGGTAACCTGACCTCTTCCTCCACCAAATATTCTTGCACCTCCTCGGCCTCTGAAGTTTCCTCCACCCCTTCCCTGAGGGTGTGGTTTTTGGGGGGGTACTGATTTTGTTGATATTGTGGCTGATAGTGATTCTGCTGCATGTATGGTTGTTGCGACGCATACTAAGGTTGATACAGGTTCTGATACTGATTGGGTGGGAACTGTGGAGGCCGGTATGGTGCTTGCACGGGTTCATCCTAGGCCTATCCCTCATTCTTCATTATGTATGTGTCTACCGTCTTTTCCTTCAAGAGTTGATATGCTCGACAATCCTTCTCTTCATGCCCTACTAACTTGCAAAATTTACAAAACAGGTTTGTTCGGGTACTTACAATATTCTGTAGTTATAGGCAATCCTCGTCATGATGTCCTCTATATTGGCATATGCAACACCAGGGTAGTCCCTAGACATTTAATGGGTTTGGCGCACTGGATGAAACATAATTTATGAAGGTTGGACAGTTATCCTTAGTGTGTCCGTCCTTTCTGCATTTTGTGCACCATAAGTCTTCATGAGCTTCCTTATCCTTCTTAATGTCCTATAATTGTATTTTTAAATTAGCCAACTGTGACTGAATCTATATCATGCCTATGGAACCATCACCAATCGGTGATGCTTCCAGCTTCATTTCCAATTCTAGTTCTTATGTTTGTGACTCGGTCTTTTTTGGCATCAACGGCCCTTGGATGTGTGGTAATAGTGCAGCAATGAACCACTCTTTATGTTGAACATCCAACATCTGGAAACTTACTTTGGCCATCAAAGTTTTAAATCTTTGGTATAAGTCCCATACTGTCTCTGCCAATGCTTGTTTTATGTCCTTACTCTCAGTGATACACTGCGACTTAGATTTAGGTTTTTTGAACTCGGAGATCATCACAGCCCTTATCTCCTTAAGATTCTTCTGCAATTCTCCTAACGGTACTATGCAGTACTTCATAAAACAGTCCAGCGCATGACCCCTTAGAGTTGTGATCATCTGCGCTTTCTTTAAGTCTGTGTTCTGAACTAATCAAACCATCCACACAACTTCACATATGAACCAATGCTACTCTAGATTATCTGATCCATTTCCATTGAAGGTAGGTAACTGAATATCATGCCCAACCATTGAGTTGGTGTCGGTATTTTGTGACGAATGATTTAACAGAGGTGTTCCTTCTTGCATGCTAGTCGCAGTACTAGCACTATCAGTATTAATATCTCTTTCAGGAGATGAGGCTCTAGACCTTACCTCCGAGGATACTCCTAGTGTGATGTAGTTATGTCCTAAACTTGGTGACTCGACAGACTCTTCAGATTCTTTTGGTCCTTCTAAAATCGGGCTATAGTCCTCCTCTTCATCGCAAGACCCTTTGTATATTTGCGACTGAAGTTCATGTTCGCTTTCCTCAAACAAACTAGGAGATTGTCAACCTTCCTCTATCTTTCTCCTCTTCCCATATCTGAATATCCTTCCACTTCTTAGGAATCCAGTCTCTAGTTCAGGTTATGTACTTCCTTGGAACATCTCAACTCACCATTTCCCATTTTCTTGATAGGTCATTTGTGACATATCCTTCCTCTACGGTACACAACTCAACTACTCAACTGTAGGATACCCTTGTCATAAACAAGCATCTTAATCCATGTGATGATAGATAACAAATACCTTCTTCATGATCCTTGGAAAAATTTCCTTTCTACCTCACTATATGAGGTTGTAGCCTCTACTGGAAACTCATTAATATATCCTTGAAAAATATTGTCAACCAAAAAATCAACCGCTTTAGAGATGGTCTTACTTACACTGGTTACCTCATGAACCAACTGATCATCCCACTTAATTGTTTCTCTCCTATTGAAATTTGTTTATCTTCTTGCCAATATTGACAACCACTCGTGTAGTGTGATGGGAAACTCTGCAAAAAAGATCTCATGAATATCAGAATATATATACTCGTCCACCTAGTTTTCTTTGCTCAGCTGAGATCCTACGCTCTCTTCTTGTGCGAATGCCAGCATTTTAGACTCCAGCCAATCCTCTATCTCGTTATTTGTCAGATGCCAAAACATTTCCCTCAATTCAAATGATTGGGTCCCAGAAATGGAACCATTTGTTGGCCTCTTTCCCCTTCTTAGCTCGACCCACGGTTCAACAACAACATAATACCAACATGACACCAAAAGACATCGGTCCAAAAGAGCAAGCTCAGTCGGCAACGCCTGCAAGGTAAGTGCAGTATCACTCGATATATCTAATGGGTAACTACTAGAACCATGTTTCCGTAGTTGGTGAGGGAATTATAGTCCCTTGGAGTGAGGCCAAGGCACTCAACAAAGGTGACAGGATGGAGTCTTGCTACTACTCTAAAACAACACAAAGAGGTGTCATGACTTGCACGCAACTCAACCCCATCCTTACAACCCAGGAGCTGGTGTGACGGTGTGACACAGTTGATTCCTTACATTCCATTAACAGTGCATGACTACACTTTTACTTAAAATTTAATCATGAACTCACACATACCATTCCAACCAATAATTAAGTATTCATTCATTCATAGATAAAGCAAGTTGCGTCATACATTCAATGGTAACTGTAATAACGTAAAGTAAGCCAATATTCATGTAAACATTCACCATTCAACAGCATTCATACATATACACAAGGAATAACATGGAAACCCATCTGGGAAAAACCACCAAGGTGCTATTCATCTGGCATGAGAAATGGATATATCACCTTACAGTCTGCAACCCATAGACTTTTCTTAATATATGTCTTTTAGAGTCAATATTATAGCTCTCATGCTCTCTGGTTTATTTTCTATCTACTCCTACCGATCCGCACACAGCCTGGATCGAGTCTTCTATTTTACTATCTGCGAACTCAGCTGCAGATTACTCTACTACTAGCGGTCTTTGCACACAGCTGCAAGATCCGCGGCTCAATATCCTTCTACTTCTACTCAATCTTACCAAATCTAATTGAATCTAACTGAACCCAACCCTTATACAGAGCGAGTTCCTTCTATATATAATATCTACCAGACCACACAGGGTTGACTTAGTACAACTCAGTTATTACATACTCAACAACTTACAAAATATATCTTGTTACGTAAACATCAACTCATACCTAGCCATGAAAGTCCTAGAATAAATTACCCATAGCTTTAACTTGCTACAAAAACATCTTTCAGCTCATATGTACTAGTCATAACTAGCCGCAAAACCGTCCTTCCTTCTTCTGTTGGCTCGTCCTTCTACAATCTTCCTTGACTTTTTCCTTCCTTCTTTAACTTCTCCACCTACCTCTTCCACTGACTTTGATCTTCCTTCCATGTCACATCTATCCTATTGTAGCTTTCCTCCTGTTCTTTCTACGTCATGCACATGTTTTCATATTTTATGTGCCAATTCCTTCTTAGCCTACTTTTCCCTTCTATCGCACGCACCTTTTTCCCTTCATTGCTTGTACGCGCACTTCTTCCTTGCGCACTTTTCTTGGCCCTTTTCCTGGACCAACAAATCCCAAAGTAGAAAGAAGAAATGATCACCTGATCATGTTCCTTCTATCTTCATCTTTCCTGGATCCCAAACTCTGGTTTGATGCTCTCCATAAGCTACATTGTCTTCATTATCCTCTGGATGCAATCTTCCAGGATTCCAAATCTTATGCTAAAGTGCTCCATTGTCTTTACCCTTGTCATTTTTCCTTCTCCAATCGTTTACATTGTGGACTACTTGCTTGACTCTGTTGTAGTTCTTCTTAGGTATCTACGTTAACTCCCATAATTCATCTATGGCTTCTTCCAATTCAATCTTTTGCTGAAAACAAATCTTGTTTTCTTTAATCTGCCACTACACTTTATTGCACTTTACACATTCATTGTCAAACTGTTGATTATTTTCTTCAGTCTTCCCTGCTTCAACTTCTGCTATTGCTCTTGAAATTGCTCCAAATACTGTCCCAAATATTGTTGCCTCCCAAAATTCCTAAATATCCTTGAATATATCTCCCTCTGCAATATCCCTTTTCTGCTTACTGTCTACAAATTGACTTTCAAAAAGTATATTATTTTCCAACTTCCTGACTGTAGTAATATACTCACTCACACTTCTATGTATACTAGCAATCATATCATAGATATGGAAACTAGTATCTTCTTTTGTCTCAGACAAAACTTGAGACATTTTCTTCTCATTGACTGCAATCTCTTTGAACAAACCAATCATCCATTCACTTACTACCTGATTCATCTCAAACATATCATCATTATGCTGAACATTATTTCCAACATAACATTCCTCCTCTTTCTTGACAACATTCCATTCTTGTCCTTCATCTTCTTGATTGATCTTGATAATCAATTCAGCTTCCTTTAGTTCTAGGACTGATTCTTCTTTCGCATGAGGCATATCCTCCCCATATTCATCCTCATTTACTAATTCAAGTTTAAAATCATACTTCACAGCTCAGTCACATTCTGTTGTATGATGCAGGTTGTGTTGGTAAAAAAATGTATGCAATGTCATATCAACCAAGTTTTGCATTAGGACATCAAAGGTAGTTTATTGATTTTATCAATCTATTTTCTTCTCTTTCTTTCATTATGTGATATGATTATTGAAACAAGTGTTTGAAAATGGAATTTTATGATTTAAATATGATATTATCTTCCAATTGATAATAATAAGATTCCAAAGATTATGGATTTTTTCATGACAAGATCTTTCTGTAGTGACCAAAATGGAAACCTGACCAATAGAGTAATCAGATTGTGATATAGGTAATTGAAATATGACCTATTTTATTATCACTGTCAATTTTGTCTATATTATGAATGATTTCTTGTTTACAATGCAAAATCTAGATGGAACTTCTTTAGAGTGTTGATTTTGCATTCTAATGTTATGTGTATCCCCCTGGAGCTTCCATGTATGGCTTCTTTGTTTCTTTATGTTAAAAATAGTAAGCTCATTGATTTTAGTTTGTTAAGTTTATCTTATTCTATTCCTTCTCCCGGTGTTTCAAGTCATGCCTGGTTTTCAAAAAAAAAAGATAAAAATACGGCCCCGTCCTATACTCTATGGCCCCATGAATGTGCTTATATCCAATGTTGTTGGGGATCATGTAGATCTCCTAGTGAAAGCACTGCAACATCACCCTAGGAAGTGAATAAACATTATGAATTGGAATCATAATATATCCTAACCATTTGTCCTTGTGGATATTCATTAGCTTGATGGAAGAAGGAACTTTTCTCATCCCATGGTGGATAGGATCCATGTAAAGCACCAACTATTGGGTTGATCATCCTCTTTTGATTCTCCTTATTGCTCCACTTATACATGGCTCTAGGATGATCATGCTTATCTACTATATCCTTGGCATCAACACTAAGATAATTGTTGTTGATAGGTCTCATATAGTGGTACACTTACAATTTCTAGGGAATAGTGATTTTTGCAATCTTATTAAGCCAATTTCTTGAGTTTTTTTCAAAATTCCTAGAAAAGGTTTATGGATTTCATAACCTGCTTGATCATATATTGTGAACTTATACAATCTATCATCATTTCTTGACCATTAGATACTCAAATTTGTGTATTGATCCTTTTTACCATTATAAAGGACTCTGTAAGTTAGGTTCCCAAATTCTTAAAGGGTGCTAGCTCAATGGAAGAGCACCTGCCTTACAAGCAGTAGGTCAGTGGTTTGATTCCTCCATGCCCTGATGATTTTATAATATCTGTTACAAACAAATAAATTAGTAAGCAAAAAATAAGAGATAAGTGACCAAACAATGGGAGATAAGTGACTAAAAAAAATGACCAAAATCCATATATAAAACTACTAAAAACGACAAAATTAGTGACAAAAAAATGAAAGATGTGAAACTAGGCATTAAAAAGGATGCAACACATGGCACTAATGATGAAGCCAAACATGGAATTGATATGGTAGAAAAATAAGACATGAAAATAGGCATTAAAAAGGATGCAACACGTGGCGCTAATGATGAAGCCAAACATGGCATTGATATGGTAGAAAAATAAGACATTAATTTGGATGAAAAACATGGCGCTACATAGGAAGAAAAATATGGTGCAACAATAGAAGAAATATTTGGCGTCATTTTGGTAGAAAAAGATGATGAAAAAAAAGGAAGCAAATATTGGTGCAAATTTGGAAGCGAAAATTGGCCCATATTTGGAAGTAAAACATGGTGCAAAATGGGATGCTAAAGTGGTAGCAAAAATGGATTCAATATTAGATGCTTATTTGGATGCTAACATGGTGCTATTAAGGATGCAAATATGGTGCTAACATGGAATTCATTTAAGAAGCAAAAGAGGACACTCTCTAGGAAGCAAAATAGGACGCTATTTAGGAAGCAACCCTCGACATTGTTTAGGAAGCAAAGTTGGACGTTATTCTAGAAGCAAAAAATTACACGCTATTTTGGACGTCATAAAGGATGCTATCTAGGAAGAAAAAAAAGATGTCATTTGATACGCTTTAAGTTTTTTCCATGGCGCGTCCCATTTAGCGTCTAGTTTGACCACTCAATGTAAAACAAATTACACTAAAATGGGATGCTAAATTGGACGCTATTTGCAGGATTTGTTGTAGTGGAACAACCCTGTAGTTAGTTCAGATTCCTTACCTATAAACGAATACAATACCACTAGTGTCCCAAATACTTTAGTGATTCCCCAAATCTAAATAAGCGATTCTCTATTTGTAAATGTTGTTAGAGAAATATTAGAAAGAGACCGTACTTCTTCTCCTTACACTCCACATCAGATTGAACAAGCTTTAGGAGAATCTATAAGATTTCTTACCTATAAACGAATACAATACCACTAGTGTCCCAAATACTTTAGTGATTCCCCAAATCTAAATAAGCGATTTTCTATTTGTAAATGTTGTTAGATAAATCTTAGAAAGAGACCGTACTTCTTCTCCTTACACTCCACATCATATTTAACAAGCTTTAGGAGAATATATAAGAGTTCTTACTAGGATATATTCTCAACAGACTAGTATTCCCCCTATTGATTTTGGTTTACCCCATAGGACTAGAAACAACGCATCATACTCCACAGTTCAAGAGTTAGGAATAGGAATCCCAAATCATCAGTTCAATCCTTCATCTAGAGGGATTACTGAAACAAATACTGCAAGAAGGCTGATTAGTTCTAATAATTTTGTTGAACCCTCATCTCCTCCATATTCTCCACCATATAGTCCAAGACCTATTGATCATAATAATTCAACAGATTTCGAAGAAGACAACATGGTTGGAGCAGGAGAAGGTAACCCACCTAATACTCCTCTAACTGAGGAGTGCAGTTTCCATTTCTGGAATTCAACATCCAGATAAACTTCTTCCTAATTTTAACCTGGATAACAAGGAACCAGCAGAAAATCATATTGATAAGTACATTCTGTATTTTCAAACCATGAATGTACAACATGAAGATGTTGTTTGCCTCCTATTTCCTTTAAAATTTGAAGGGAAAGCATCATCTTGGTACTCTTCTTTAGTTTAAGGATCCATAACAAAGTGGGTAGAATTTAGTCAAGCATTTCTGGATAAATTTGGAGAAGACAAATCACCTGCTACTTTAGCTCTTAAGCTATCTCATATAAAAATAGATAATAAAGAGTGAATTAAATATTTTAATCAGATTTTTTTGACTTTAAATAATAAGATACATGTTGCCTCTCGACCATTAGAAGATATTATTATAGAAAACTATGCTTCATCTTTACCAAAATATTTAGGCATGTTTGTCAAACAAGCTCATAAGGCTACACTTGTGGAAACCTTTGAAGAGGCCATTAGAGTTGAGAAAATTTCTCTGACATATGAACCTGAAAGAAGCGGGAAAATGATACTTTTCCTAGGAAAAGAACTAAAAAATATAATCCAAATAAAGATAAAGCATTTGATGTTGAACAACTCCAGAATGTTGTTAAAGCATTGACAAATGAAGTGGTAGGGTTAAAAGAGAATTCATAATCATCCTCTTCTAAAGGATTCTTTAGAAAACAATTTAGGAAAAAACTACTAGTAATAAAACAAATTATCCTCGTGATGTAGCAATCAATGAGGAAATATTTAATACTTTTTGTGTAGTATTATCTATGCCTGAAACTTCTTCCAATCAAGAAACGATAGTCCAAGAAGAAGAAGAAAAATTTGAAACTAAAGATGAACCTCAAGAACAAGAACAACAATTAGACACTTTTGGGATAGCTTAATGAAGAATGATGAAAATAAAAAATCTTCTTTAGGGAAACATGCTTATAATACTCGAAGTATCAATAGTTACTCCTTGAGCATCAAGCTCAAATTATGCAAAAGGAAATAATACTCCTTCACCTGCTAAACAACATCTTCCCACACAAAAATTGGATCTACAATATGGTATCATAGAAGACTTAAAAAGATTCATGCTAATATTAGTATGTATGATCTACTTCAGATATATCCTATTCCTAATGGTCCTATTATAAATCCATCAATGAGTTTACCTGTTCAAAATACTCAAGGTAATGTAGCAGCTAATTTAAATAATGATTTGATTGTTAAAGCCAAAGGAAAGTTAGTAGTTGATAAAACCTCATTGATAGGTAAAAACTCAAAGTCTACTACTTTTCCTTTTCTTCTTACATTTGAAATTTATAATAGAAATGTCCATAACTATATGGTTGATTTTGAAGCATTTTCCAATGTCATGTCTTTATCTGTATGTAGAAGGCTGAATGTGAAATATACTCCATGTGAAGCTCAAATCACACAGTTAGATAGGTCAAATGTGAGGGTTTTAGGAGAGATTAAAGATGTATTAATTAGGCTAGTGAATAATCCATCAATTTATCAGATTATAGACATTTTTTTGTTGACATTCCCAATGCTTATGGGTTATTTCTAAGCAAAGATTGGTTGCAAAGTATGAATGGATTCTTTGCAACAGATTGGTCAACTTTATGGTTTCCTAAAAACGGTAAAGCCAATCAGATCAAAATAGGAAGAGAAATATATCTAAAACATAATGTAATAGAGTTACATGATCCAAATGAACCTATGCTATTTTTTTATTCAATCATAGGTAATTTCACTTATGAGCTAAATTTTGGGAATTTTCAGGTGGAAAATTCTCCATTTTCAAGTATAAAACAACAATCTGAAATTTCGAATTTCACCTATATTCAACCTAATTCTACATTACAAGATTCTGTAAATAGTGTAGAAAAACAGAATTATGTGTATATTAGTGACAGTAAGGTAATTGTAAATCATTTACCTTGGACGCTTTATTTTGATGGTTCAAAATCAAAAGAAGGAGCAGGAGCTGGATGTATTTTAATTGATCCTAAAGGAAACAAGACAAGTATAGTTTGTAGGTTAGAATTTGAAGCTCTTTTTCAAGGTTTGAAAAAATCTTTAGATTTAGATATCAAGGTATTGGTAGTATATGGTGATTCTGAAATCATCATAAGATAGGTACGTAATTCAATTCATTGTATATCATAACATCTTCAGGATTATAAAAAAAAGGTATGGAGCCTTCTTTCAAATTTTGAAGCATTTAATATCAATTCCATTCCTAGGTTTCAAATTCAAGAAGCTGATTTATTAGCTAATGTAGCTTCTAAATTAGTTCCTCTTGAATATTTGTCAGCTAATACATTTTCAGTTGAATTAATTTTTAGAACATCAATTCCTGATAATATTACTAACTGGTATTTTTTCGATGATGATCTACAGATACTTAACATCTTGACAAATGAAGATACATTCAAATATTTTGCAATTGATGAAATCACTCACAATGAAGACTTAAAAAAAATTTCGGTAATACATCCCCATTTCCTGATAGAAAAATATATCAAAATGGTAAAATCTATCCCTAATTATGTTTTGATATTGGAAAAAATTTACGATCTTCATGACAAGTTTAAAGAAGTCTGTAATTGTAAAAAAAATAGATATTTCCTAAGGTATGAAACTATAAACTTAGGGACAGATTCCAATCCCCATTAAGTTAATTTAGGAACAGATTGTACTCCCTTAGAAAAATCAGCCTTTGTTGAGTTCTTTAAAGAGTACATAGATATTTTTGCATGGACATATGATTATCTAAAAACATTCAATCCACAAATAATGTAACATATCATTCCAATGAAACCTGGTGCAAAATCGTTTTGGCAAAAAATTAGGAAAATACACCCAACACTTGAATCAATAGTTAAAAAATATTTTAATAAATTTTTGGCTGCCAAAATCAATTTTCCAGTACATCATACTCAATGGGTAGCCAAATTAGTTCCAATACGGAAGAAGAATGGAGATATCTGACTTTGTGTCGATTTCTGTAATCTTAACAAATATTCTGAAAAACTATAATTATACAATCCCTCCCATGGAGAAAATACTCTAAAAAGTTTATGGGTTTGAGATGTTGTTATTACTTGATGGTTTTTCAAGTTCTAACCAGATTCTAGTGTCTCCTAATGATCAACTTAAACTGCACTTAGATTTGCATTGGGAACTTATGCTTATCGAAAGATGCCTTTTGGTTTGATCAATGCAGGAGCTGCCTTTCAAAGAGTAATGGATATTGATTTTAGGGGATTAATCAATAATTTAGTGGTGGTTTATCTTGATCATGTTACTTTGTTTTCTAAACACTGATCTAATCATGTTTCTCATCTCAAAAAGGTTTTTGAACGATGTAGGCAGTACGGTATATCATTAAATTGTAAGAAAACAATTTTTTCAATAACTCAAGGAATTTTATTAGGTTGCGTAGTTTCCAATGATGGGATCATGATTGACCCTCAGAGAACTCAGGCTATATATAAAATTACTTATCCTTCTAGCAAAAAGGCTATGCAATATTTTCTAGGGAAAATTAACTTCGTAAGAATAATTATTCCTAGTTTCTCTGAAATTATTTGTCCATTACAAAACATGATTAAAAAAGATGCAAATTTTTAGTTGGGTTAATAATGAAAATGAATCATTTAAAAGGATTTTGGAAGCCATATCTGAAGCACCTTCTCTTTTAAGTCTTGACTTTAATAAGTATTTTATACTTTATACTTTTACTTCGAATATTTCATACGTTGTTGTGTTAACTCAACTTAATCAACAAAATTATGAAGTTCAGATTTCTTTCATGGTTTCGAATTTAAAAGGAGCTTAATTAAATTATCATGAAGTTGATAAGCAAGCATTTGTTGTTTTTAAATAAGTAAAACACTTTCGACCTTATCTTTTAAAATCCCAAACTAAAGGGATTATTCCATATTCTGTAGTACAAAACCTTCTTGTGCAAAAATATTTAGGTGATAAAAGAGCTCCTTGGATGACATATTTACAAGAGTATGATTTGGAGATAAAACCTTCTTCAGTGACTCAAGGACAAGGCCTTTGTAAACTTGCAGTTGAGCCAGCTTCTCTACCGGAAGATAATACTAATGAGAATATAGATGAATCTTTTCTTAAAAGATAAATCTATTTCTTTCCTCCTCCACAAGACTCTTGGTATTCTGATATAAGATTTCTTCTTGAAACAGGTAATACCAAGGATAATTTATAACCCAAAAATAGAAGATCCTTAAGACTAAAATCATATGTTTATTAGTTGATTAATAATGTTTTTTGTAGGAAAAATTAAGGAGTATTATTGCGTTGTTTAGAAAATGATGAAACTGAAACAATATTGAAAAAATTGCACTCTGGTCCAGTAGGTGATCATTTTGGTGGAGAAACTACTGCACATAAGATATTAAGAGCCAGTTATTATTGGCCTACCTTGTTTTGAAATTCATATGCACATGCTAGAAAATGTCAAGATTGTCAAACAACTGCAGGAAGGGTTAAAAAAACTGCATTTCCACTTCAACCAGTTTCGGTTGAAAGACCATTCCAACAGTGGGGTCTTGATATAGTATGGCCAATTAATCCTCTGTCATCCATGCAACACAAGTATGTTATCACTGCAATAGATTATTTTACTCAATGGGTAGAAGCTACACCTTTGTGTGTAGTAAATATGAGTCAAGTTGTGTTTTTCTTAGAATCTTGTATTTTTACTCAGTTTAGTATACCTATGTCTCTTGTTTTTTATAATGTCTCTTACTTTTATTCTATGGAATTAACTAAATTTACTTTGGAAAATCGAATTAGAGTCAGGTATTCTACAAGTTATTACCCTCGGGGTAATGGCTTAGTTAAATCTACCAACAAAAATTTACTCAATATTCTGAATAAGAGTATTTCCACAAATCGAAATTGGCATACCACTTTATATAATGTACTGTGGGAAGACAGAGTGACACCTAAGTCCTCAATTGGAAATTCACCTTTCTTCCTTGTTTATGGTTGTGAATCTATTTTTCCTCCTAATCTTTTCCTACCTTCTTTGCAACTAGCATAGTCCATTCAAGATGTAAATTGTCCTATTATGGAGAATATAATCAATACTTTGATTAAATTAGAAGATGAGATAGAAAAATATAAACAACACTTTGGAAAACATCATAAATTTATTAAATCATGGTTTGACCAAGATTCTGTTTCTAATAGGGATTTACAAGTTGGTAATTTAGTATTGAAGTGGGACAAAGCTCATGAAGATAAGAGTGAACACACTAAAGTTCAGCTTCTTTGGTTAGGTCCATATATCATTTCTGAGAAGTTAATCCCAAGTACATTTCGACTTTAGACTTTAGAAGGACAATTTTAAACCTTTCCAGTAAACAGGCCGATTCTTAAGAAATATTTTCATTAATGTTGTAAAAAATTCTAATCTGTATATATTTTGTTCATATTGTAAGTAATTATATAGTATTTTCTTAAAATTTCCTCTGTATATTCATAGCACGTCTTTTAACAATTTCTTTCTATATATTCATTTGTAAATATCCTTAGATCATTTGAAAGTAATCTTATTAAAGATTAATATTTATTACTACTCTTCACAATCTTTAAATCTTTAAGGTACATATTAAAGAGGGTCTTTTGTAAATAATGAAACATGGTTACTTGAATTCCAGTTTGTCCATATATTTTAATGATTGTAAAAAATTATGATCTTTAAATATACTTAGAATTATTAGATCTTCTAAAATCTGAAAACAACCTATTAAAATATTAGAAATACTTGTAAATATGATTGGGATTTATCCTCTATCCAAGAAATGAGTCGGTATGAGTCAGTAATGAGTCGGTACGATCGGGATCATGAATATTACTGGTATGACAGTACCAAGAAATATGGTAATGGCTCTTAATCATTTGATTAAGAGATAATGGGTCTCAGTAATGAGCCAGTTGATTCATTTTTTGGTGATATTTGTGAGTAACACTGGTTTTTGGTTAACAAGCTAGGACAATGATTCCCTCTTTTATTTTATTTTATAAAATAATAATACTAATAATATAATGATAATAACTGGAACAGATTATAGAAATTTTTTAGAGAAGTGATTGAATACATATTTATACCGATGATTTGGATTATCTCTATTATGAGTACTTTGTTTTGACAGGATAATTGTTTGGCTCATCTTCAACAAAAATATCTATTAAAGTGGAAATGAGGATAATTCTGAAAAATATTTGCAAATATTAATATCATTAAGTACTGGTTCTATAAGATTGAGATTTTCTGGTTTTTCTAAAGAAAATCCTAAGATTATAATTTTACACAGTTATTTGAAGTAATATGGGCAAAGATAACTAGTTCTCCCATGAAGATTGAATAATGTTTAAACCTAGTGGTCGAAACAATAAGCAGATGAATTTCAAATTGACCCTTGATCATGCTGACAGATTTGCAAAATCGAGAGATGGTGACTAGCCTAAACGTTAATTGTAATTAGACATTTGTAATCATAAGTACTCATTCATGTCATTTCATTCTGCTAATTTGATTTTCGAAATCAATATCATTTATGGGTCATTGTACAGGATTGTGATTTTGTCTGTCGTTTCATTATGATTTTTGGTCTCCATGCTAATACTCATTTATCGAAACCCTAGGAATGAAGTCATTCATGTATAGAGTTAGAGTTTAGGTTTTATTGATGGTGGGAGGGAAAGATAAACTAGTGCAGAGACTCCAGCATGAACCCTTGCTATGTTCTTAGTAGAATCATTATGGAACCATTATGTAGGATTGAACTAGCTGGTGACGAACTGTTAGATAGTGAGCCTAAATCTTCTCAACTAATTGCAAAAATTGGTTGGAGAAAGTTTTTTTGGGAATTTTAATGGTCAAAACTCTGAGGTAACACTTAGATTCACTCTATCCCTTAAAGATATTGTAGCACATATAGGTGATTTGACTCTAATCATGTCTAAAGGTTTCATGGCTAAGGCAACCTAGCTACCCCAAATTGGGGGAAAATGGTTTACGAGAGGTGAAGTGGATAAAGCCAAAAGCAAACAGTTTTTGTTGCCTCTGCCTACAAAATATGATGATAAATTTGGGTATTTTGTGAAGTTATTAAAACCCCAGTGGTGATGATTAATCCAGTTAATCATCAATTATATCACCTGTGGCGATCGTTATTATTCTGTACATTTCTATCATCTCGGATTATTAATGGAATTTAAAGGGTCAAAGTTAAATACCCCTTGTTTTCTCCTTAATAGTCTTGAAAAAATTTCATACGCTGTAAAGAGTGCATTAAAAATCATGAGCATAGCTCGTTTCATCACGAGTTAGTCAAGATGCTAGTTCAGTATCAGTTATCATTAACAGGTAGGAGTTGGGAGCATTTTTTAATTGATAATAATTTAGGCCCAACTGAATATTGGCCTTCAGCTTTGTCAAATTCCCGGTTAAAGAGAAGAAAATTCCCTGATGATGAACCCTTTGTGCCAAATCTTTATGTTAATCATGTGAAAATAGAATATTATCAACAGACTAACTCGAGAAATGTTAGTATTAGTGTGACAAAAGGAAAGCATGTGGTAATTGATAAAAAAACCCTATAAATTTGCATCCTGGTCATTGTAATGAGGGACTTACCCAAAAGACCGATGTATTTGTTAAGAGTCAAAATGTAGACTCTGTAATGTCCAAGAAGTGTAAATCTAAAAAATGGGGTTCGATCTATACATCTACTCATAGGTTTACATCTACTCATAGGTTTACCCAAAGTATGGAAACCGTTGTAAATTCCACAGATGCCCAACAACAGAAGGAGAATCCTTTAGTGGAAATCGACAGTGAAGATGAGAATACATCTCAAGATCATAATAGTATTGAGAATGATAAACCTATTGAAAATAGTTATGAAGAGAATGATCATATGGTTAATGAGGGTTTAGATAAACATTCTCATGATATATCATAATGTAAACCATCCTCTACAAGAAACTCATCACCCACTATGAGTAATAAGAGTCTTCAAAGAGTGCTCAAACAGGATTTTAGAAGTCGAACATCAAGACTGGAAATTGAAGTAGAAAAGTTACGAGTTAATGCGTTGGTTAAAGATGAAGAAATGAAGACATTGAAGGGAGAATTGGTAAGTTGGGTTAGCAGGTGGCAATATTTGAAACAGAAGAACGATAAATACAAGTCAATGAAAATAGCTATGTCAGTAACCCATGAACGATTAACAAAGTAGACCGAGCATCAAAGAATAAAAATTTTAAATCTACGAGCTAGACTGTCAGAGGCCAGAAGAGTTGCTAAACTTCAAATTTTGACTTGAATGTCCCTTTGTTATGAGTCAAAGCATTTTATTTTGTTTGAATTGTACAAGTAATGAGAATCATTAGTTAGCATACCCACAAAGTTAAAAATTATGTGGCCATGCTTAAAACATTTATTATATTTCATTATGTATTTAATTCAAAGATTGATGAAAGCAATGTATTTAATGATTGGATTATGCAGGTGGAGATTCGTTTATATTTGGATAACGTTGGTTGTTGGAAGTAAGTGATATTTTCTACCAGGTGTTACCGTTGATCATGATTTTGCTGACAAACGTCTTTGTTAGAGAGGCTTTAATCACGTTGTTGTTACTTCAACGAAATTTTGTTACCAAATGAAGGAACGAATTCCAGGTGGTTATTATGACCAAGTTTTTGCATGGACTTGTTTTAATTTCGTGGATGATGATCATGAACTTTTTTGACAAATGTTAATATAGTTATACATTATCATACTCTAGATATTAAATTAAATGTACTTGAGACCAAACAAAATGATTGTAATTATCGTTTGATTTTATTTCTTAACAAATGTCAAACGCTGATGTTTATTTTTAGGCATTAGTTACACAGAAACTGGAAGTAGTTAGATAAGTTTTATTATATAAGTTTTAAGGAGTCACTGGAAAAGGGATTTGAGATCATTGAAGAATACATTTCTTATGGATCATAGATCATCTATAGTGCTGCCAAGTTTTTGATAATTTTTGTTATTGAGATTTTGATTCGACATTGGTTCTTCAACTGGTATCTTTTGTCAGATCCAAGTTTTTGAATTAATATATATATATATATATATATATATTCATAGCGATCTTCTTTACTGAAATTCATTTACAGTTGTATTTTATGATAATTGTGTGAATTATATGAAATGACTCAAATCAAAAGTGCATTTTTGTATTATATCATAATAATATTTTTATCATTTGATTAAGTTTGCTTAATAATTTGATTTAGTAATATTATACATACAAAAACTGATCGGTTGATTTACTTATATTTCTACAAGCATTCTGTTAATTAGTTGAATATCTTTAAGTTCAGATATTAAAGTGTTATATGTTAATTCTTTATTTGACTATTATGATTTAAGTTACTAATAATTTATTATTAGTAGTTCTTTAATCATAAACTATTTTACAATAGAAAGTAACTATATTAATAACTATGATTAGCTTTTACTATCATAGTTATATTTCTAAATTTCTATTGTTTATATAGTTAGTAAACAGTCAACATAATTTATAATCAGCTCTTGGCCAATATAGGGTAGATAATATAGATTTTTTTTTCATTTGTTTAGTTTAATTTTCATTTAACAAATGTTAAGTAGTATCTGTATGTAATTAGTTTTGTTTTATTTTAGAGTAGTTCTTAGAGAAATATTCTGAAAAATCAAAGAAAAGACTCTTCTTAAAAGAGCATAATACTAATTAGTCATAATTAGTTACTTTCATTTACTAGCTGCTAAATAGACTTTTAGCTGTTACATAAATAACTTTAATTTTCAGATAGGAATTTTATAGAATTAGATTAATTACAGGTATTTAGTTCATTTTAGTTTAGTCAATTTAGTTAGAATTTTGTATTTTAATTTAGAATTTACTTTGTCTAGGTTAAAGTATTAAAAAACTCTTTAAGAAAGTGATAACCTAGATGGTAGTAGGACCATAACCTACAAAAATCAACTATTCCAAACACACCGGAAGTTGTGGCAAGAAACTTGTGTGGGTTGATTTTCCCTAGTTAGCCTAGATCTCTAAAATCCATCCAACAAGGTGCTAACCTATGTCTCATGCCAAATGAAGAGCACCTTTGTGATTTTTTCTTGGATGGGTTTCCATGTTATATATTGTCTCTGTGTATCTTTGATGTTTGTGTTTATGTCGAATGCATGTCTGTCATGAATGAGTTAATATGAATATGTCGCACACCCTTTTTTACACACATCTAATAGGTTAAATATATGTTAATGCTTTATGATAATTACTGCAATCTATGTCGACAGATCAGTAGATAGTTATATTGAATGAATGAATGAAACCAGAAGTATACCAATTTCAGTCGAGTGACATGATAGTATTCTAAGAGAAAAATCCCCGACATAACTGCAGAAACTTAGTTCTGGTAGTCCCCATAAGATATCTCGAGTGACACTTCATCTGCATTGCAGGTGTTGCCAACGGAGTCCTTCTTTATTGGTTCGATCTATTGGATTTGTCAATGAACAAGGGATATGAATGTGGTTCTATGGAAATGTAATGTCCCTTCTTGTATTTTTGGAGAAAATTACAATTTGGGCATTTTCAAGCTTGACTAGTCATGACTCTATGGGTTCCAAATTTCACCAAATGGTTCCTAATTTGAAAAGAAATGGTATGGTGATTATTAAAACATACCAATGTGGTTTATGGACACGTTGTATCTAAATTTATAATATGAAACTTCCTCTAGGGTTAATGAAAGAAAGGGAAAGATTACTAGGAAATTGTGATGAATTCCCCCCTAGGGTGTAGGCAAAAAGGGCTTCCCAACTCATGTACGAACATAACAAATTTATAATAAGAGTATGGGGAATGATATAAGACCTCGTGAATTTTAATTACACATGGTTATTAGTTCTACAAATTGGTTATAGATTTCCACATCCGTTTGATAACTTTCATTGATATTGCTTATGGGGAAATTGCATAACTAGCTTGATTTTGACATATGAAAGGTAGAGTTAAAGTTTCATATCAGGATGTGACATATAAAAACCATATACATAATAAAAATTTCTTCCCCAACAGTATTAAATACCATATAAATCCCTTCATACAATTTTGGTATACAACTCATTCAGTATGGGAGTCAAATGCATGGAAACTAGTGATTTCATAGCATGGAGTTGCAAGAGTTTCACATATGGATTTCTTGGATTTAGACCCACAAAGAATAGGGACATGAAATTATAGATTAAAACATCATATATGTCTTGGCACAACATCATAAAACTCATAGAACATCCCTCATACAAATCTTATATAAAACTACTTCAGGATTGAATCCAAAACCCATGAAAACTAGTGATACAATGGCATGAGATGCAAGATTTTCATATAGGATTTTCTTGGATTTTGAGATGAATAGAATATGGAAATGAAAATAAATAGAATTACATAATATATGGATTCCCCAATATCATAAAACTCGTATAAATGTCCTCATACAAATCTGATATAAAGCTACTTCAATATTGAATCCAAATCCATGAAAACTAATTATTCAAGAGCATGGAAATGCGAGCCTCTAACATATGTATTATTTATATATTGAATTAAATAGAATATGGAAATTATATTACAGAACCATACATCATATTTCACATATTGGACACCAAATATACTCAGCAAATCGAAATCACCACTCCAACAAGTGCGCCCTCAACATGAGAGTTTGGGGGAATGGAGAAGAAGGAATGAGAGAATAGGGGAATATATAAGAATTTGATTGTATGGTCCTTAAACCTGCCAAAAAAACTCATTAATTAATCTCAATGATATTTCTTAATGGTATCTTCATCAACCAACTTGGAAAGGAATCCAACTCCCTCGAAATTGGTTCATAAGCAGGAAGAGTGAACACTCATCGTGCAATGGACAAGAAAAAGCTCTCTAAAATTCCAAAGTCAAATTAACAAATGATAAAAAGAATTATCATTCCTTGTGAAATCCTTTTATTAACTTCATGAGGCCTCCTAAGGTTTAATTTCCCTCAATGGGATTCCTCCAACTCATCTTAGTGGTTTAGTAACTCTCATAACACTTGTCTTCCTCTTCATGCTCCAATTCTTTACCCAATTAGAATGGATTCCTCTTAATCCAAAATTCGACCTTTTGGTGGCTATTTTTATCCCGTTCATGTCATATTTTCCAAATTTCTGAAATCAGGTCTGAATTTTCCATACTTGTCACAAAATATTTCATCATCTGTTGTCATAAAGTGCATGGAATCTCCTTCCAAGTGGCACACCTTGTCTTCTAGTATCTTCCTCTTCCATGGGAGTTACTCTCCTTTACCTATTTGAATTACTTGGCTCATTATATTATATTTTACACCACATCACCCTCCAATAATTTTACATCACCCATGTTTTTTAATTTAGATGAAGATCAGGCCATGTGTGTGGGGAATCTAGTCATCAAAAGGCTCTGCAAGCTTCCAAGTGCCTTCATGAACCCATGACACCTTATTTTCTTAGAATTTATCATTTACATGACCTATTTAAATGTGAATATGGTGTTATATTTTTATCTATTTCAACAATATGATCTTAGGATCTTATCTGAGAGAATAACAAGCATAGCAATCAAACACAAGAGACAATGAACACAAAGTTTTTCCTTGAGGAAATTATAAAGGAGAAAACACCACAACTTCCTCAGAGATAGAATCAACACCAAAAGTAAAACCCAAAACAGTAAGATGATCTCTTGATAGCAGTAGTCTCTCTCTCTCTTGTCCCATCTTCTTCTTTCTCTCTCAGTTATGCGCTACAACTGAGTGTGAGTGAATGTGTGATAAATAGAGAGGCTCACTCTCTATTTATACTAATTCTCGACTTGAAAATAACTCACTAGGGCTGAATTCTCTAGGAGATTCTAATAAGCCTAGGGCCGCACAACTATGGGAAATTTAACCCTTGAACAATAGGGAGGGTTACCCTCTATGACTTTACATGACTTGTTTACATTATTGAATCTCCCGATAGGAACATTGGGGCATGACATGACTCAATTACATTACAAATACTTCCCAGAATAAACATCGGGGTACAATACATAAGATATACAAGTGAATACATTCTAAAGTTACAAATACATCAACACTCCCTCTTAACTAGGAAGGTATTCTCTCGACACAATTTATCAGCACAAGTCTTCTTCTCTATATCATCTGGATCAACATCAAGTCATCTTCATCTTCAAGTCATATTCATCTTCAATTCATCTTCATCTTTAAGTCATCTTCATCTTCAATTCTAGATCTGGATCATCACTAGTGCTATCACAATTCTACTCGTCACAAGAAGTTCTATAGAGCCATCCCCTTTCCATGTTGGTTGTAGGCCTAGCATCCATGTAGGTCTTTATCTTCTTTAGCACTTATATGTGACCATATGTTAGAAAGGCCCGCCCAGCACTTACATCTGACCATGGGAGGAACAAATCCACCACCATGTCAGAAAGGCATGCCCAACACTCACATCTGACCATGGGAGGAACACATCCAAGAAGCATGTTAGAAAGGCCCAGCAATTACATCTGACCATGGGAGGAACACACCTAAGAACTATGTCAAAAAGGCCCAGCACTTACATTCACCATCATGACAGGACACACCTACTATGATCTATGAAAAGGGCCAAGCACTTACAACCATCAACATGATAGGACACACCTACTATCATCTATGAAAGGGCCCAGCACTTACAACCATTGGCATGGTAGGACACAACTACTACCATATATGGAAGGGCCCTGCACTTACAACCAGTGGCATGGTAGGAGACAACTACTACCATCCATGGAAGGGCCTTGCACTTACAACCAGTGGCATGGTAGGACACAACTACTACCACCCATGGAAGGGCTCTACACTTACAACCAATGGCATGGTAGGACATAAATACTACCATCCATGGAAGGGCTTTGCACTTACAACTGATCATGTGGAATCCAATCCCATAGTCATATCAGAATGGCCATGTACTTATATCTGATCATGTGGGAGCAATCCCACATTCGTATCAGAATGGATCTGTAATTACATCTGATCATGTGGGAGCCAATCCCATAGTAATATCATAATGGCTCTACACTTACATCTAACCATGGAAGGAACCAATCCTATCACCATGTCAGAAGGGCTCACGGGCTCGTCACTTCCCCTTGGAAGGAACCTCGATCTGGAGAACACCAAGCTTCTCCCTGAAGTACTCAAACTTCACTCTGGTTAATGGCTTGGTCAACACATCATCTATCTGCTCATCCGTTGCAAAATATTGGAGCTTCACTTATCCTCTCTGCACCATATCCCTGATATAGTGATATTTGATCTCGATATGCTTCGACTTGTCATGGAACATCGGGTTCTCAGACAAATTCACACAACTCTAGTTGTCGTAATATATACAAGTAGCATCCAACTGGAGATCAAACAAATTAGATAGTAGCTTTCTAAGCCACACTACCTCACAGCTAGCTGAACAAGCTATGACATACTCTGCTTCGACTATACTCAGTACAACACAGGACTGCTTCCTGCTAAACCAAGAGATCACACTTGATCCCATGATAAAGCAGCATCCCGAAGTGCTCTTCCTATAAATGGCACTACCTGCCCAATATAAATCAACATAACCTTCCATTTTAATCTTCTGATTCACCTCATACTTGAGCCCATAATCAACTGTACCCTTCAGGTACCTCAAAATATGCTTTGCAGCAATCAAGTGAACATGTCTAGGATCTGTCAGGAACTAGCTCAATGTGTTCATAGCAAAGCAAATATCTGGTCTTGTATTCATCAGGTATATCAAGGACCCAATCATCTGACGATACATCATAGCACCAACCGCTTCTGATGAAGCATCACTCAATAGATTCAGGTTTGATGCCATAGGTGTGGTCATGGCCTTGCAGTCCATCATCCTGAACCTATTTAGGATCTCTACTACATACTTCCCTTGTCCCAGGGAAATTCCATCTGCATTCTTCCACACCTCCATGCCTAGAAAGTAGTGCATCATACCCAAGTTATTCATATTGAACTCGGTAGCAAGCTTCCTCTTCGTGTCATTAATCAACCCATCCATGTCAGTTACAAATAGGTCATCTACATACAGTAGGAGTATCACTGGGTTTCCTTCTTCAACCTTGTAGTAAAGGTTGGAATCTGCTTTACTCTTAGTAAATCCTAAGTTGGATAGAAAGATGTCAATTATGTTGTACCATGTCCTGGGTGCCTATTTAAAACCGTACAAGGATTTCTTTAATTTACACACATGAGTCTCCCTATCATGTGTCTCAAAACTGAGTAGTTTCTCCACATACACTTCCTCTTCCACTACACCATTCAAGAAAGCAGTCTTGACATCCATCTGGTGTATCTTCCATTTCATTACTGTACCCAGAGAAAGTACTAATCTGATGGAAGTGTATCTGGCTATAGGTGCAAAAGTTTCTTCATAATCTATTCCTTCTTTCTGGGAGAAGCCATGAGCCACAAATCTTGCTTTATATTTGTCTATGCTACCATCTGCAGCATGCTTGATCTTGTAGATCCATTTGGAAGTCATAATATACTTCCCCTCTAGTCTAGGGACAACATCCCAGACATCATTCTTCATGATCGACTGGTACTCCTCGATCATAGCATCCTTCCATTTGTTCTTCTCTATTGCTTCTTCATAGTTGGAAGGTTATTTATCAATGATGTCACATAATAGGGCTACATATCCAGAGCAGGACCTAGATCTCTTTCTTTCTCTGTGTATTTATTCTAGAGCCCCATATATTTATGCACCTTGGATAGCCTCTCATACCCATGCAGGTTTCCTCTTGTGAGGATTCTTTTCCTGAGGTGGATCTACAGGTTCCTGAGGTTCTTCCATTTCTCGATCCTCTTCTAGATTTTCTTCGTTTATTGTTGTATTATGAATTTTAGGTACTTCTGTTTCTTTAGAGTCTTCCACTGATCTCTTTATAGATTTGTTGTAGGCTGAATCTTCATCAAATGTTATGTTTCTACTAATGTTGATTTTCTTAAATCCTGGGAAGTATATTCTGTAAGCTTTCAATCTTTCACTATATCCCACAAATATACCCTTCTTTCCAGAAGGATCTAACTTTGTCCTCTTTTATTTTGGAATGTGTATGTATACTAGATAGCCAAATATTCTAAGATGGCTGACCTCTGGTTTCTTTCCGAAAAAGACTTCTTCAGGTGTCTTATTCAGAAAGTTTCACAAATGATTCCTTGAACCCTATCATATGTTTGGAAGCCCCACTATCAATGAGCCAATCATTGCTTCCATGTGTAACAGTGCCTGTGAGGTCAGAAATCATAACATATTCTTATTCACTAGAAGAATCATCACTTTCTTCTTTGGCTTTCTTTCTGGGAGGTTCATCATCTTCTGCAGTGTGAGCATGATGTCTTTTCTTGCTTCCCTTCTTCTTGTGAGAGCCGATTTTGTTTCTAGGACATTTTCTAGCATAGTGTCCTTTCTCGTCACATGTATAGCATCTGAGTCTAGATAAATCTTTATTAGATCTTCTAAGATTACTTTTCTGGTGAGAATACTTACATTTGTGATAGTTTGTTCTGCTACTCTTGGAGTGTACTGTGAGAGCTTGATTTTCAGTTCCCATCTTTTCTTCTCGAGCTACTATCTGAACTCATTCTTGTGAGAATTCCTCCCACAGTCTACTAAATTTGACTAGCTTCTTTCTGGCACAGATCCCTTGAATAAGGGAGTCCCATGATCTAAGGAGGTCATTCAAGGTGGTCATCACAATTTCTGCATTCTCTACTTCTTCATCTACTACTTCAAGTTGTTCCTTGATCTGAGAGACCTTTGTAAAGTAATACTATATGGTTTCCACATTTTGGATCTTTACATTCTTCAATTGGTTTCTCAGAGTCATCTTCTGATTTATGTTCTTCCCTTCAAACAGTTTGGTTAGGGAATCAAACATATCTTTAGGTGTCTTTAGGGATGAAGCCTATGGTATGAGGTGATCCTTGATTGAATCAGTAACAATCCTCTTAGCCATGACCAATTTCTTTTTGTGTAAGGCCTTAGCCTCATCCCCCTTTGGAACTGGAACCTCTTCATTGATGTAAGAGGGCCAACTCATTTTCTTCCAAGACCAAGGAGATCCTATACTTCCAGGCTCGGAAGTTATCAGCTCCCTCAAGATTTTCATCAAGATTGGTATGATGAGACATCTTAATAGAGAACTTCAAATGGAAATGAAAAAGATTTATATATTACCAGGTTAAGATGTCAGAACTGGATCTGGATCTAAATTTTTGCAGAGCTGGTTCAGGAGCAGATTAGGGTTTGACTTTCCCAGAGTTCTACCCAACCAAAAACTTTGATCTTGATCTCTAAACTTCGATTTTGGGGAGGAGATAAATCTAGGCCCAATATCACTCAAAAATTCCACTTCTGTGGAAAGCCCTGATTTTCGGTAGTAGTGTTGGGTCAAAAACTGAAAATGCTCAAAATCAGATTCTGCTTCGACAGAAAGATGCACCCTAGAGAGGAGAGTCAGCCCAACCTTCTTTTGCTGAAAATCTATGGAGAGAGATCCAAAAAGTAGGAATCCCTAGTTTCCATAGCTGCATAGTGTCTTCTTCTTGGGTTAGCTCTGATACCATGTTAGATTTTTATCTATTTCAACAATATGATCTTAGGATCTTATCTGAGAGAATAACAAGCACAACAATCAAACACAAGATACAATGAAGACAAAGTTTTTCCTCGGAGAAACCATAAAGGATAAAACCCTGCAAGTTCCTCAGAGATAGAATCAGTACCAAAAGTAAAACCCAAAATAGTAAGATGATCTCCCGACAGCAGTAGTCTCTCTCTCTTGTCCCAACTTCTTCTTTCTCTCTCAGTTATGTGCTACAACTGAGTGTGAGTGAATGTGTGATAAATAGAGAGGCTCACTCTCTATTTATACTAATTCCCAACTTGACAATAAATCACTAGGGCCGACCTCTCTAGGAGAGTCTAATAACCCTAGGGCCCCACAACTGTAGGGAGTTTAACCCTTGAACAATAGGGAGGGTTACCCTCTATGACTTTACATGACTTGTTTACATTATTGAATCTCTCGATATGAACATCGGGGCATGACATGACTCAATTACATTACATATACTTCCTAGAATAAACATCGGGGTACAATACATAAGATATACAATTGAATACATTCTGAAGTTACAAATACATCAACATATGGTAAACTAAAGTCCTTTTGGTTCCCATATTCCCTTATTACAAAATTTATGTCTCCATCTCAACCTAGAGAACTAGTAGGTTGGTGGAACATTATTTGCAATTAGTATTATTTGGAAATTATTTAATTGGGGACATGACAATCCTCCCCACTCAGTGTGTCTTTTCCTCAAGAAATTTCAAACATGGATTTTGAATAATCTCTATTCCTTCCAAAACTTTTCTTCAAACCTTAGCTGCAATTTTAGTAGTGGCACTCATGTACTACAATTGTCTGTTTCCAAAAGTAAATATATGTGTATCTTTGAATATTGATATATCCTATGACATCACCACTAAAACCAATATAATTAATAAAATCTATAAAAACAAAATTTGCACAAATAATATTTACCTCCATATTTTGAAAACATTTTCTGAACTTTCATCCAATTTTGCTCCTGTATAATTATTTTAAGTTGGTACTAAGTTTCCAAAATTGAATTTCCAATATTCCAAGAAAGTTTCAAAGACAAACCACCATGTTTGTTGATACTTTAATCTTATTGCAATAACCTTCTCAAGTGGTGACTTAATATCTCCTACTGCTTGTTTTCCCCAAAATTGGAACCAAGCAATACGATGATCCCATTGCTTGCATTGCACCCTTCCAAACATCATGAGTACAAAATATGGATCATGAAAGTACATAACAACATCATACAAATTTACATCAAGTAGTTACCTCATCAAAGAATCATGAAAATGCTTGTACATTTGACTAAGTAGATCATTATGTGTCCCATACACATAAGAATCAGGTATTTTATCACATATGCCCCACTAACATAGGTGAGGATCCCATGTCCTATAAATTTTCTCCAAGATAATATAAGGTGCATAAATATAATCATCCATGTATTCTTTCATCCAAGAAGTGAATGAAGAGCCTCCACCAAAATCTGAACCAAATAAGGAGCAAAGAAACCATGAGGTCTTCAAGTGACTCAAAGAAGTCTCATCAATACACCCATGCCATATGTATATCATCATGAAATAACAAAGGAATTTTATGCCAATAATAATGGTCTTCAATCATATATCTCTTCACCCAAGTGTGGGATGAAGTTCCTCCAACATCAAATGGACTATGAAAGGAGCAAGGAAAATCATGATTCTCCGAGTGACTCAAGTGAGCATCATAGTTACATCCATGTAGATGTGTATCATCATAATGTGAAAAAGGACGCTGCTGCAAATGTAAATAATATGGAATTTTATTCATGCCATCATCAAAATGAGATATGGGAATCCCATAATCCTCATGTGGCACCATCAAAAAGAAACCTTTCACCCATACTTCATTAGGATGAATGCTTCAAAATGTGGAAGTGTAGGATGTAGGAGAAAGAACCAACTCGCCCAAAGGATTAGAAAGTGAAAAAATTTCATCATGTGAAGGATCCATAGGGGTAGTAACATGCACCTCCCTCAAAAATGAAAAACTTTCCTCATAGGTTGGTTCCAAGGTAGTGGAATCATGCACTTCTCAGAAAAGTGTGTAACCATCTTCAAGAGGCAACTCAAGTTCCTCTTCCACCACAACAAGTGATTGGCTCTCATCAAGATGATATTAAAACACATAAATAACCTGCAATTTTCCATGTCTCTCATGATCCCTCATGTCATTAGAAGCGTCCAAGCAATCTACCATATGACAATATGAAAAATAAGAGGAAGAAAAAGTATCTTGCAACCTCTAAAGAAGTTGATCATTTTGAGTTTTGAGCTTATGAATATCCGCATTATTATTCAAGTATGCTTCATGTAACCATTCATTAATCTCAACCAAATTGTTTCTATCAAAAATAAAATACATGAAATTACCTTCAATTGTGCACATTACTCTTTGAATCTTCTCCATGTCTTCAAGGAAGGATGGCTCCTCCAATGAAGAAACTTTCCAACAAGAATTCAATACCAGTGCTTTAGTGTCATGGAGTATTCTAAGGGAATCATGGATATTCCCTTCACTCATATTCAAATACCCTTCAATGAAGGATGGTTCATGGGAGCGAACCTCCTCTTCTTCTTTCTTCTTGATTTGATCAACTTCTTGAAGCTCAAGTAGTGATGGGGAAGTTGATCTTGGTTCTTCATTATCTTCCACAAGCTCTTCATATTTATGTTCATGATAAAATTTTCTTTCATAAACATTTTCAAATCTGATATCTATGTCATAGGCATAGAGTTGTGAGCACCCATCAATATGTGCTCCTTCATAATTCAACATCCATCAGTAGATGCCCTTTGGTCCATGTCCATAGTATAATGTGTCTTGGAATGATATTAAATAGTTTAAAGGTAATCCTCTTCATTATCATTTGATTTTTAATCATATTTTTCAAAGTCACTTGGGAGTGACTTTCGATCCTATTGATGTAATACTTTTTCTACTTCACCACCCACGGAACTTAGTCACTCCTTGGTCTCCTCTATACTTGTGGATTTTTTATTGTTCCTTAATGAGTTAAAATATGCCTTATTGTTTCTAAATACATACAACCAATCATCAAAATATTCAAAAATAATTGTCGTATGTGTCTCTCCATGATGGAAACTACTACTACCCCATGTTTCCAGCTTACCCCTAAGTTGGTTAGCCATCAATTTGAACCCTTGCATAAGTTGGTTTCTCGTATCATTAAAATATGAATTAATGAGTTTCTTAAATTCATATATATCATCCATAAATTCAATATTTTCAAATACCATTATTGGATACCAATGTAATTTCCCTTTTTGGATTTTTGGAGAAAATTACAATTTGGGCATTTTCAAGCTTGACTACTCATGACTCTAGGGGGTTTCAACTTTCACCAAATGGTCCTGAATTTGAAATTAAATAGTATGGTGAGTCTTAAAACATACCAATGTAGTTTATGGACACTTTTATCTAAATTTACACCTCTGCAACTTAATTTGTGGTTAATGACAAAAATGGCAAGATTACTAGGAAATTGAGATGAAATCCCCCTAGCGTGTAGGAAAAAAGGGATTCCCAACTCATGTATGAACCTAAAAAAATTATAATAATATTATTGGGACTGATATAAGACATAATTTACTTTCATTACACATGGTTATTATTTCTGCAAATTTTTTATAGAGTTACACATTCGTTTGATAACTTTCATTGATATTGCTTATCGGGTAATTGCATAACTAACTCAATTTTGACATATGAAAGGTAGAGTTAAAGGTTAAGATAAGGATGTGACATATAGAAAAAATATACAGGATACAAATTTATTCCCAAAAATTATTAAACACCAGATAAATCCCTTCATACAAGTCAGGTATACAACTCATTTAGTATGGGATTCAAATACATGGAAACTAGTGATTTAATAGCATGGAGCTGCAAGAGTTTCACATATGGATTTATTGGATTTCGACCCACATAGAATAGGGAAATGAAATTACAGAGTAAAACATCATATATGGCTGTCATAACATCATCAAACTTAGATAACATACCTCATACAAATATGATATAAAACTACTTCAGGCTTGAAGCAAAAATCCATGAAAACTAGTGATACAATGGCATGAGAATGCAATCTTTTCACACAAGAGTTTCTTGGATTTAGAGATGAATATAATATGGGAATGAAATCACATAGAATTAAATAATATATGGCTTCCCCAACATCATCAAAATCATATAAATTTTCTCATACAAATCTGATATAAAGCTACTTCAATATTGAATCCAAATCCATGAAAACTAGTTATTCAAGAGCATGGGAATGTGAGCCTCTAACATATGTATTATTGATATTTAGAATTACAGAGAATGTGGAAATTATATTATATATACATATATAATATTTCACATCTTGGGAACCAAATATACTCATCAAAGCACAATAACCACTCCAACAAGTGCGCCATCAACATGAGAGTGTGGGGGAATGGAGAAGAATGAATGAGGGAATAGGGGAATAGATGAGAATTCAAATGTATGGTACTTAAACCTGAAAATTAAACTCATTAATTAATCTCCAATGATATTTATGAATGTCCTCTCCATAAACCAACTTGGAAAGGAATCCAACTCCCTCGAAATTGGTTCACAAGCAAGGAGAGTGAACACTCATTGTGCAATGGACTAGCAAAAGATCTCCGGCCAATTAAAAAATGATAAAAATATATTATCATTCCTCATTAAATTATTTTATTAAATTCATGAGAAATGATAAGGTCAAATTTCCCTCCATGGTATTCCTCCAACTCATCTTAGTGGTTTAGTAACTCCCATGACACGTGTCTTCCTCTTCATGCTTTAAGTATTTCCCCAGTTCTAATCGTTGCCTCTAAATCCCAAATTAGACCTTTTAGTGGCTACTTTTATCCCTTTCATGTCATATTTTTCATATGTCTGCAATCAGGTCTGAATTTGTCATAATTTTCATAGAATCTTTCATCATTTGTTGTCATAGAGTGCATGGAATCTCCTTCCAAGTGGCACACCTTGTCTTCTAGTCTCTTCCTCTTCCATGGGAGTTAATCTCCTTTAACTATTTGAATTAATTGGATAATTATATGATATTTGAAACCAAGTCACCCTCCAATAATGTTACATTACCCATGCGTTCGAATTTGGATGAAGATCATGCCAAGTGTGTGGGGAATCTAGTCATCCAAACTTGGCTCTGCAATCTTCCTAGTGTCTTCATGAACCCATGCCACCTTATTTTATCAGAATTTATCATTTATGTGACCCATTTAAATATGTTAAACTAAATTCCTTTTGGGTCCCATATACCCTTATTACAAAATTTATGTCTCCATCTCAACCTAGGGAACTAGTAGGTTGGTGGAACATTATTTACAAGTAGTCATATTTGGAAATTATTTAATTTCGAACATGACAAGAAAGTAATCCAACAAATGGTTATGTTGTCGAGGCCATGAATAATTCTAGTGGGGATATGTTTGGGTACCCGACCAAGCCAGAAATTCAAGATTGGGTTGATTTTAAAGCACTAGAATTTTAGCAGGAAGAAAGTGAAGGATCACGGTTGAGTCCGATAGAGTGGTTAGAATGATAACTTTACACAGACATTCACAAGATTTTATTTAGTGAATTTCCCATTGTATTGCGTGACTGGTTGTCGAAGCTAGCGACCAAGAGGAAAAATTTCCAAGGTGGAGAATTGACAAAGTGGAGTTCTCAGTTCATCCAACGTCTTAAAAGAGTGAGAAATCCTATATATAGGGTTTTCAACTTCTAGATCGATAGTATTTTGGGAGGTTATATCATAGAAATTGCATTCGACACGATAAACTCATATATTGAAGCATAAAGATAATTTTTACAATGACTGCAAGGTTGTTATCTAAAATCTTTAAATTTGTGGATCAATATGCTATGTGTGAGAAAGGGATACTGGGAATGGAGTCCAAGGAGTAAATATTTGTGCACTGAGACCCAGGATATGTAGAAAGAAATATTGCAAGCAGAATGGATGGGGATAAACTAATATGTTTTCTAATAATAGAAAGACTGAGCTAGAAGGTGGACACCTAAGGAGTGGAAAAATATTTTGGTTGGGAAAGAGAAGAAGGATTGCAACAAGAAGTGGAAGTTTCAGTGTGATCGGGGAAGAGGGCTACGGATCGGCATTGCACCTCGACAGAGAATATAGCAATGAAGAAGAGGAGTACCAGATGATACCTAAAGAATCCAAATAAGAAGAAGCACCAGATCCAGATCAAGATTACAACATACCTGTGACCCAGCGTACATCACCTGAGGTAATATCTAGAAACACGTTTCCTAATGGTTTTTCTAATTAGACTAACTGTAATAGTGGAAATATCAGTCAAGGAACTCTTGCTAGCAATTTTTTATTTGGTAGTACCAAGAGTAAACATAATTCCTAGGAATGACATAAAGTTACCAATATTTAATGGAAATGGGTTAGACAACATTGAGAAACATTGGTTTTTATGCGAAGCCATATGGACTATGCGACAGGTCCAAGATGAGGCCATTACTAAATCCCAGATGATCACAACCCTCAGAAGTCGTGCACTCAACTGGTACATGAAATTCTCTACAGTTACTGTAGGAATCCTGCAGAAGACATTGGATCAAATTTTGGCAAGATTAATATATGAGTTCATAAATCCCAAATATGAGTTGCAGTGCATTACGAAAATCAAACAAAATTAAGCAATTTCCTATGGAGTCTGTTTGGGACTTCAAACAAAGACTCAATTCTTTGATGGCCAAAGAAAACAAAAAAAGTTTTCAAATGTTGGACCTCTAGCACAAAGAATGGTTCATTTTTGTGATGTTACCACACATTTGTATTCCTTTGATGCAGCAGAAGATTGTATCTCAGAGTGAGTCTCTGTAATTGGAGATGAAGTTGGATGCTTCACCAGTCGGAGAAACTGGTGCGGGAATGGGAGATATAGTCGTAGCTTTCCAACCTTACATTGAAGCTCCAGGATATCAAGAAAGGGAAGGAAGTACAAGAAGAACTATGGTGTACTAGATGCAGAACTAAAGGACATCATAAAGACAACTTCCCGGCACTTATGACTTATGTCACATCAAGAGCACCAAATCTGATGAATACACAAGGTATGCCTTGGTGTAGAATCTAATAGAATAGAGGACATTGGTCAGAAGAATGTTCATACTTACATAAAATCATAAGTGCACCATCTAGTCTATACTGTATTTTTTGTCGATTAGTGGGACATGACGAGAAAGATTGCAAAGCATATCAGTTGTTGCAAGAGAAAATAGTCGACATGTACCTGATGAAGAATGATGATCAAATGCAGGCTGAGCAAGATCAAAAAAAAAAATCCTCAGAACCAGTACCCTCAGGATCAATACCTACAGGAACAATACCCTCATCCCAAGGGGAGTGGAATTTTTAGAGGCCGAGGACGAGGAGGAGGATTTGGTTGTGGAAGAGGCCAAGTTATATGTTATAGTTTTGGACAACCTAAACATTTTTTCAGGGACTGCACAAATCCTATTATGAGGTGTTCCTATTGTAAGTGTTTTGATCATACTATTGAGGAATGACCTTAGTTGATTGAAAAATGGCAGTCCAGGAATGTGAGAAAACAGAACTCACCTCATAATCCTAATCCGAACATACAAAATATCTTTGCTAAACTTAGGAATCCAATTATTGTCATCATAAGAAGAGGATGTGTTGTGAATGGAGTCGATCAATAAGCACCGTATGGAAAACCACGATTGCGACCAAAAACACAAAATAAGGTACCATTCAATGTCCAAAAATAAAAGGAAGTATTCTTAGACGCACGACAAGATTTTGTCGATTGAAATCAAGTGTCGAATTCTACAACCATAATGAAGGACCAATCCTGAAAAATGCCAAAAATATTTGACCGGTTGTTTCGAAAGAAACCGATGGAAAAGGTTACTAAAATGAAATTATTCTTTAAAAGTTGGTTATCACTAATACAAGATAAATATGTTGCAGCAGAATTGACAGATTTAATAGAAGAACCTCAAGAATATGTGCAACCAGAAAGAAGGGTTAATCATATTGGGAAAAGATTGAAGACTGGTCATGAACTGAGAATGACTACCCAGATAGGATATTATGATATGGACTATATTATTATGGACTTGGGATCTGATGTGAACATTCTTACTAGACAAACTTGGGAGATTATGGGAAATTCGAGACTAGTATGGTCTCCTATCCAGCTCAGATTAGCAAATCAATCGAAGGTTTTACCCATCGGTCGACTCAAGCTCCTATCGAGATAGAGGACTTCACACTTATGCAGACTTTGAGGTGATCAACATTGTTGATGATACGAATCTGTATCCTGTGCTTATGGGGATTTATTGGGCCATTTATAACCAAACTATTATTAATTTTTAAGAAGAAGATACTATTTTTTGAAGATAAAGAGTTGAGAGTTGTCACACATATTGATCCTCTAAAAGGACAGAGGTACGTCGAACAGGTAAATAATCAAGGAAAAGATCAAATCTTGGACCATGTATACAACATTACTTCTGTAATGGACGATTATGTGAATTCTATGGCCGAAAAAAAGCTTATTTTCTGAAGCGTTAGCTCTTGCACATCAGATTCTAGAAAATCTATGGAAAACTGGCATAACCGATTACATGAAGTATCGATGAGAACATGTGGAATATAGTACACAATCAGTGCGACAAATAGGTATTAAGGTATGTTATCTACCTACATATGAAGGTTTTACTAACCTGGAATATTTTCTTACAGAGTTCAAAGAGAAAGTCACTGAACCTCAGTGCTTGTCTGCTCTAGATTTTGCATTGAAGGCTACACCTGCAAGATGATGGCTCACACATAAACAATCTATCTTAGAATGGTCCCAATTTTAGAGATTGATGGAAGTATGATTTGGAGAGAAGCTGATATACACTGGTCAGAAATACACATGATTGACTAATCCTATTGAACACATTCAGCATTGTCATGCGACATGGGAGGCATGTCCGCGACAGGAATGGGCCCATCAATTTGTACACACATTGGACATGATACCAAGGAACTCGTACACATCAGTTGAGTTGCAACAAGTAACAGTAGAATGGGAAGAAATAGCTACCAGCTTTACAGACACATTTGAATTTGATGATGACCATCCATCAATTGATGTTGCTTTGCAATTAATCATGACAAAGATCTTTGAATATATTCCTGTGTCGATGACAAATTTTAATCAGAGTAGCACGACAGTCCATTACTGGATGGAGTGCTATAATGTAACAGGTGAACCTAATGATGATAACCTATGAGACATAAATATTCCAGAGCTTGAAGGTACTCGCTTGTTTGAAGGATCAAGTGTCTAAAGTGACAAGTTTCTGAATCCACTAAAAAAAAGAAAGTGAATATTGGGCCCCCTGAAAATCGAATGTTTTCCAATATTAGGGATTATTTGGACGTGAGACCGTCAGGAATATCACAAACTTACTACATGAATTTCAGGATATAGTTCCCATGAATTTTTCCTAAATGAAGGGAATCGTCAGATATCTTGGAGAAATGAAGATTCCATTGAAGCCCAATGCAATTCCTATCAAGCAACGACCATATCAAATCAACCCAAGGTACAAAGAAAAATTTAATACATAGTTAGATTGAATGTTGGATGCGAGCATCATAGAACCTCTTGAATAATCTAAGTGGATTAGACCTATGGTAGTACAAGATAAGAAGATTGTTGGTGAAGTGTGTATCTACGTTGACCTAAGGAAGTTGAATGATGTATTCCTACATGACCCATTTTCGACACTATTTACAGATGAACTATTGGAGAGTGTCGAGGGTCAAGAAGTATATTTGTTTATTGATGGGTTATCTAGTTACCTTCATATCATAATTGTGAAGGAAGATCGAAACAAAACAACCTTTGCAATGGAGTGGGGATGTTTCGAGTATACAATAATACCCTTTGGACTCAAGAATTCTCTTGCTATCTTTTTCAGGATAGTCGTGGTTTCTTTCAAATATTTTATTCACAAGTTTCTTGAATTCTACTTTAATGACTAGATGATATTTTGGATCCTAACCGACTTACTGTAGACAATTTGTACTGCAATCAAAGAATTCAGGGTGGCATTTGACCAAACACAATACTCGATTGAGTCGTAGGACCAAGATGGCCCATATGAAGAGCAACCTATCGAGGTATTGACGTCAATTCCACCAATAAAATTTCAAGTACTGGGTCAAATAATTAAATGAGGAACACCAAATATTAACACCATGATCAAGGATCTTGGTCATGTCGCCATGTATTTTTTCACATTACCGATGTATGAAGTACATGATATTCAGAATGCTATAGTATCGCAAATGAATACCAAGGAGCGTACGTTGGTTAATCAAGTAAATTCATCACACAAAACTATCAAGAAACTGGAGAACACAGTCCATACCACATAACAGCAAGCAAAAATGTTGTAGGAGTATAGGCATCGAATCGATGTGGTTTTTACATTAACTTATAGGAGTTTTTCATATTAAGGCATTGCCCCATAAATGTTTTCAAAATCAAAAGCCTTTTGACTTGGTGAAGTAGCTGACAACCTCCGCTAGAGAGTTGCAGAGTTGGAATCACAAGAGAATACTAGTACACATCCAGAGGTACTGGTAGATCGTAGAAAATTGGCAATTGAGGCTGCGAAAAACATTGAATAGGTGGAGGAAATTTGTTCCAAAGCAGTCGAGCAAGTTTCCCAGTCATGGAAATATTTGATTGACGATCAAGATTTGGAACAAGTAACATAGAAGTTGCATACTGCTTAGGAAGACTTCAATAAACTAAAGAACGATATAAATAAGCTTCCAATGACCAAAAATATGAGCAAGGTTGTTGATTTGTAGAAATTACAGCAGTAGGTAGAAAAACTCTAAACACATCAGCAGAAGAGAACCAACCGGCTGGAAAAAATTCAAGCAGAAGTAGAGAAAGTTATAGGTATAATTATACTTGTACATGAAAAGGTGTGACAAGCCTTGGGGTCGAAAGGATTGACATCTTCAGAACACATCAGTTATGAACTTGTGGAAAACTTGAAGAGGGTAGAAGTAGAAGTGCGACAGGAAATCAAACAAGTAGTGAAAATATTTCAAGATTTTCAAAGAAAGGTCATGCTAACGGAGATCTCATACTAATGTGGATCAAGACAAGCCACAAGTGAGTGTTGGAGGCATGTTGGCACTAGGAAATGACAAGCAAATGATCAGAAAGGTGAAGATTATGTTCGCAGGATAAGGAAAATCCATGACAGAATGGGCCACGATAGAAGAGGAATAAATAAAGTCTAAAGATAGAGCTTGAATTATTTTGGGAAAAGAGTTAGTTAGACTAAAATATTTATTTTAGTAATAAAGCATGATTTTATTTTGGGTCGATAGTGTTCGGGTACACAGGGTACTCCCAAAAGACCGAACACCTAGAGCAACCACTTCACACAAATAGATCACAGATCAATACACCGATGTTTGTCACGTGGTTAAAACCCTCAAGAGGGAAACAGTCCATGGCCCCAACCAAATCGCTACTTGGAGGAATTTATTATGCAAAATAAGGAAAGTTACAAATGAGCTTCTCATAATCGATCAACTATCCAAGGACCCTCCATGCTATTTAAATAGAGATCATGGACCAATAAGGTGTTAAGCCACGGATCAATGGTAGGTATGATCTAAGAGAAGTTGAAGCGTCGGATCACTTTATGTCTAGAACATATTGTGATCATCAAANATGCATACTAAAGAAACACACTTTACCTAACAGATATATTACACAAGTTGATCTTAACTAACTCCTAAGTGTCTAAATATCCTAACATCCCCCCTTAAGAAAAATTTGGGATAGGATTCAAGGATTTACAAAAGTGACACTATTAGGAGAAAGAAGGAGGCATTAGAGCCTATCCCCCCTTAATGACACATTCCTGAACTCCTAACATAGATCGAAGTTTAGAAAACTTCACTTCTGTAAGAGACTTGGTGAAGATGTCTACAACTTGATCATCTATAGGGCAATAGAGCATTTCAAGAACACGGTCATAAACAAGATTTTTTATGAAGTGCATTTGTAGCTCAATGTGTTTGCTACATTGATGTAGAACTGGATCTTTGGCAAGATTGATGGCACTTTGATTGTCGCACCAAAGTGGAGTAGGTTGTTGCTACTCGAATCCAAACTCTGAAAGGATCTGTCAAAGCCATAAAGCTTCCTGATTGGCATTAACTACAGCTCAATATTCTGCTTCTGTTGAAGAAAGAGCAAGAGCTTGTTGTTTCTTACAAGCCCAAGTGATAGGTCCAGATCCTAGACTGAAAACATAACCTGCAATATACTTTCGATCATCAGGATTGTCGACCCAATCTAAATCAGTGAAACCAACCAACAAAGGTGTCCCCCTGTAATGTAATGAATCCCAAAATGAATTGTACCTCGAATATATCGAAGCATTCTTTTTGCTGCTTTCCAGTGACTTTCATGAGGTGTTTGCATATAACAGGAAACACGACCAACAGAAAAGGAAAGGTTAAGATGAGAATGATTCAAGTATAAGAGACTACCAACAAGCTGACGATACAAGGTGGCATCTACTTCAGGGGAAGTACAAGTGGTAGAAATTTTGACTCTAGACTAGAAGGGAGAAGGGGTTGGTTTACAATCTTCCATGTGAAAGCAACGAAGAAGGTCACAAGCATACTTAGACTGGGAAAGAAAGATTCCTTCTTTGTTTTGCAATACTTGGAGACCAAGAAAATAATGCAAATGTCCTAAGTCTAACATTTCAAAATTTTCCTTAATACTGGATTTCACATGGGTTAAAAGTTTAGGGTCACTACCAATAAGGATAAGATCATCAGCATAAAGAACAAGTATGATGAGATGGTTTCTTACTTTCTTGGTATATACATTGGGCTCAGAATGGCATCTAGAAAAAACAGTGTCAAAGAAGAAGCTATCCATTTTGGCATACCAAGCTCTAGGAGCTTGCTTAAGGCCTTATAAGGATTTCTTAAGGCGACAGACAAGGCTATAGTTATCCTGAACATATCCAGGAGGTTGTTCCATGTAAATTTCCTCCTATAAATCACCATGTAAAAAGGCATACTTGACATCCATTTGATGGAATTCCCAGTTATGTAAGGCTGCAAGGGAAAGAACAAGGCAAATGGAGTTCATTTTGGTGACATGAGCAAAGGTTTCATTGTAGTCAATCCCTTCAACTTGGGAAAAACCTTGGGAAACTAACATTTCCTTAAGTCTTTCAACACTTCCATCTGATGCATACTTACTTCTGTAGACCCATTTACATTTGACAAGCTTTCTTCCTTTTGGAAGAGGAACAAGATCCCAAGTATCGTTTGCCATTAAGGAACGATATTCTTCATCCATAGTTGCATCCCAATCTGGATTTCCTAAAGCTTCTGCGAAAGTTTCTGAATCATGATTCTCAGAAACTTGAGCCAAAAGAGAAGAGGCTCGCTGAAACTGAGAACGTGTTCAACGTTGATCTCTAGGATCACCAGCAAGATCACTAGCTGCCTCACATGTTGAATGGACCCATCGAAGAAGCATTGGTGTTGGTGCAACTAGAGGAACATGAGCAGGTGGAGGTGGATTTTCATCCTCACTGTCATCATCAGAAACTAGATTTGGAAACTTGTCAATAAATTTGGAAGTATAAGAAGGAACAATCGCCAAATCAGGCTCGCAGGCCAAATATGGAACACCCGCCAAGTTAGGCTCGCAGGCCAAAGATGGCACATCCGCCAAGTTAGGCTCGCAGGCCCAGAGATTTTCATCAAATTTAACATCTCTTATAATGATTATATCATGAGAATGTGGATGAAGAATTCTATAACCTTTTACATCTTCATAATATCCAACAAATATGCACTTTTCACTTTTAGGCTGCAATGCTTTCTGTTTTTCATCCAGAATGTGAGCCCATGCTTCACTACCAAACACATGGAAGTGACTTACATCTGGTTTAATTTTACTCCATGCTTCTTTCGGTGTTATACCTTGTAAAAATTTAGTGGGTGTGTGATTAACTATGTAATTTTCACAATTTCTGGTCTCAGCCCAATATTGAAGACTTAGTCCCTTAGATTGGATCATACAATTAGCCATTTATTTTAAAGTGCGGTTCTTTCATTCAGTTACACCATTTTGTTGTGGTGTATATGAAACAGTGTGTTGTTGTTGGATTCCTTGTTGAGTGCAGAAAATAGTGAACTTTTTGTTAACATATTCTCCTCCATTGTCAGATCTTAACTTAATAATTTGATAACCATATTGTTTTTCAACAAGGGCCTTGTAGGCCAAGAACATGTTAAATACTTCGCTCTTAAGTTTTAGGAAGTAAACCCAAGTGTGTCTGGAGTAGTCATCAATGAAAGTTAAGAAATATTTGAAACCAGAAAAGGAAGTAGATGGAACAGGACCACACAAGTCACTGTGCACAAGATCCAAGGGAACCGAGGCCTGCCAAGAGGCACATTTGTCAAAACTGTCCCCATGAAGTTTTGTGAGTATACAACCGGAACAAACACAATCCTTGCAAGATAGCATCAGAAGACCAGTCACCATATTGTCTTTACATAGTTGTTGCAATGAGTGATAATTTAAGTGACCAAATCGCTCATGCCAAAGTTTTCTCAAGTTATCACTATGAGAAACAAAAAACTGAAGGAAAAGGTGATGACCCAAAGTTGTTAAATTTGTACAACTTGGTAATATCATCAACAGTTCCAGTAGCAAGGACATTTTGAGGATATTTAAAATCCTTGATTACAAATTGGTGAGGTGTAAACATCACAGTTTTACCTTCACCCGAATGAGTAATTTGATAGACTGATAACAAATTGCAGGAAATTCTTGGAACACATAGTACATCACTAAAATGACCATTTTCTACTGGAACTGTTCTAGATCCTACAACACTTATAGATCTATCATCATCAACAAATATTTGTTTGGTGTTACATTCATGCATAGTAGAAAAGATGGCTTGATCCTTAGCCATATGATAAGATGCTCCAGAATCAATGATCCATTCATTTGAAGTAGAAGAAGAAGATGAAGTATAAGAGTAACCAGAAGCACAAAGTGCATGTCCATGAGAGTTAGATTCTGAAGATGAATCTAGGTTGATGTGGTGCTTCTTCATTGCTGCTTCCAAGGCTACCATCTTCTTGAAACACTTAGATTCATCATGACTATCTTTCCCACAAAAATTGCAATGACGCTCATTCTTCTTTCCTTTTGGCTTGGATCCTTTGTCATTGTTTAAAGAAGGAGCTGACTGAGAGGTTTTGGAACCCTTGTTTGGCTTATTATTACGAAAATTTTGTTTCTTGGGAGGCTTGGAAATTTATTTCTATTGGGACAATAAGGCTTTCCTAGATGTATCTGCATTGTTAATTAATGTATCTGCATTGTTAATTATTCCAAGATGAATGAGATTATCTTGCTCTCTAATTAAGGAATCACAATAGGATTCAAAAGTAGGCTCTTGATAGCTAGCTTCATTCAAGGATTCTTTCATGGAGTAAAATGTAGATACAAAAACAGAATATACAAGTCCAAGTTTGGAAAGAATATGATAAATACATCGTTTGTCTTCTTTCTTAATCTTGCATTCTTCACATGAGAGTATAAGAGTTTTATACTTAGATAAGTAATCTTGAATGCATGAAAAATCATTTGTATTCAAATAAATCAACTCATTCTCAATTTGATGACCTCAAATTTCATTGTGTTTACCAAACACAGATTCCAACTTTTCCCAAGCTTTATTAGGTTTATTAATTACAGATATATGGAGTCACAAATCAGTAGAGATTGACATCCCAATCAATCTCGAGCTTCATCACATCTATTTTCCCATTTTATTTTCTTATCATCATCAGTGGGTTTTGTTTCTTTCCCTGAGGTAATTCTGAAAAGTCCCCTACTTCATAGAACATCTTCCATAGGATATTTCCATGAGAAATAGTTAGAACTGGTAAATAGAATGTCACAAATGGAGGCCATACTATAAAATAATGGCTGAAAAAATAGAAACTAGATGTCTGGATGCAAAGAGCTTGAAAAATTAAGCTTTTTAAAAAAAAAATGCACTGAAAACTGATTCTGGATTATGAAGTTACGTTTGATCAAAGAAAATGTTGAAGATGTCCCCAATAGTGACGTGGCAGATATTAACTTCACCAACTAAAAAAAAGAACTCCCTTCCTCTCAAGATGATCCTTTGAAAATCACTTACAAGAAATTTGTTTTTAAGTGAATCACTTTTGTAAAATAAGTGATGTTCACTTTTACAATAATGTTACTTTTAAATAGTGCGGCAATAAATTAAAAGACTACTCACTTTTTATTTTATTTTATTTAAGTGAGATGCACTTTTACAATAAAGTAACTTAAAAAAAGAAATTGCATGCACTAAAAAATAACTTAATAAAACTTGAACTCAAGACCTATTAAGGAATAAAGCAACTTTGAACCAAGTGAGCTAAGTTTAAAAGGTATGTAAAAGAAGGGAAAGAGGAAGGGGTTTTTTTTTTTTTTACTCTTCTCTCTTGGTCTTCATGCTTGCCTTTTTTTTCTTGCAAATCACAAAAAAACCGAAAAACAAAAACAAAAAAAAACATTTTTCACACAAAGGGGTTAGATCTTGGTTAGCTACCCTTGAAAGTCTACATTTTCAACTTTTCTCGTTGTTTTTCATTCACCACAATCGCACGGCAAAGAACATACGTAGCAGAGAACACAAGAAAAAAAATTATCTTTCTGTTTCCGATTCGCCGTGATCGTGCAAGGTGCACAGAAAAGAGAATACGCAGCCAAGGAAGGCAAGAGTCTAAGACTAAAACAATAAGGATCTAATAATAAAACTAATAAAATATGATAGATTTAAAAAAAACAAATATGTCACTATAACATTATACCTTCAGATTTGTTGAAATGGGTGTTTCTGTCACTCCTAGGTGTCTAAATATCCTAACATATAGTGCCTAGTTTTAGATGTAAATGAATGTATTCAAATATAAAGGCATATTGTCGACTAAAAATTGAGAGTCAATAGGCGGTTGAATAAAGAATTGTAAAATATGAAGAGCTTATAAAAGCACTAACCCAAGCTATGTGCGGGTTGATCAGTCGGAGACAGGGAGAGGATTAATCTAGGATATGTGTGTATTGATGATTTAGAGAAGAAGAGAAGAGATACAGAGAGAGAGAGAGAGAGAGAGAGAGAGAGAGAGAGAGCATGAGATGAGAGAATAATGTATGAATTGTAAATAATATCTAAAGAAGAGTCTACAAGCTGAGTGCACACACCAAATTTGATAACCTATTTCTCATGCCAAATTAAGAGCACCTTTGTGTTTTTTTCCTGGATGGGTTTCCATGTTATATCTTGTTTCTGTGTATCTTTGATGTTTGTGTTTATGTCGAATGCATGTATGCCATGAATGGGTTAATTTGAATATGCCGCACAACCTATGTTACACATATCTAATAGGTTAAATATATGCTAATGCTTTATGATCATTATTGAAATATGTGTCAACAAATCAATAGATAGTTATATTGAATGAATGAATGAAAACAGAAGTATAATTCCTAGATTTGGTCGATTGACCTGATAGTACTCTATGAGTGAAATCCCTGAAATAACTGCATAAACATGGTTCTTACAGTCCCGATAGGATATCTCGAGTAAGACTTGATCTGCATCGCAGGTGTTGTTGAAGGATTCCTTCTCTGTTGGGTCGAAATCTTGGGATTTGTTGACGAACAAGGGATGTAAACCTGGGTCAACCGAAAGTAAGCCAACATCTATATGTAGATTTGATTCTGATTTTTAAATTAGAGCTGTTTTTGTTGGTTGTTGTAGCATAAATGGAATGAATTTTCTACCTAGTGCATCCGCAACTTTGTTCTCCTTTCACTTTATGTGTTTGATACCAAAATTGTACTCGCTTAGTAACTCCAACCACCTATTTTGATGTGCATTAAGGTCATGTTCATCAAACAAGTACTTCAAACTAATATTGTTAATTAACAATAGAAATTTTTTTCTTATAATATAATGACACCAAATTTTTAAATCATGAATAATAGAAGCTAACCTAAAGTCATGAGTAGCATAAATTTTTTCATGGTATTCCAACTTCATGTATTCATAAAAAATCACATGGTATTCTTGCGTCAATACTCCTCTAAGTTCTTCCTTGCCTCCTGTTAGCACCCTGTAATTTTCCTATGGTTGTGGTAGGAAGTCAAAGGGGTAACCATTTCAAACCAACTTTACATTGCATTCTAGCCAATACAGTCAGAGAGGGCTCTCTCTTGTCATGGTAGCATTCACATATACATATGGTTTTAAACAAGAATGCAAAAGGATAGATTTATGCGGGTAACAGGGTGGTTTGTAAACAAAACGATTGAAATACAGACAAATGATAAAACAATTGGGTGATGGAGTTATAGTCTGAAACATTTAAGGACATTACAACAAATAATGAAAAATTATTTTCTCTTTGTATCATGAGGCAAAGTAAGTGTGGAATTCAGTCAAATATCTTAAAGACGTGGTAGCAAAAAGGAGAAAGAGACTAGCACAACAAGGGGCACCTATCGATGGATGAATCCCTTGCAACACCTTTAGTAGAAAAATAACCAAGGGAAGTGTAGCAGGGATTTCTCCTTGCTACAGGGGCAAGAATGGCTCCCTTCTGTCTATAGGACAGAAGGGTAGGTTCTTGCTAGTGGTAAATGCTGAAAATAAAAATGTAATGTAAATGGACATAAAATAAACTAATTAATTGAAGCAGTCAGGGACTTATGTCCTCAAAGACCATAGATTGGTTGTACTTAGTGTAAATTGGTAAATTTTAAGGCTCACTCAGCATATCGAACTGAGTTGGGTTAATAACTTGGTATGGTGTATTTGTTTGTTTGTTTTTTTTGGTATTTGGTTGCTGCAAAATGGTTTATGAATTCATCATATCGTGGTTGTGTATGCAAGCATTGAACAATCAGAAATTGTGAACAAATACAGTTATTAACCTTGAATGTTTGATGGCCTAATTAGATTACTACCTCACACTGATATTCCTCTTCAACCAAGAGAAGGTGTTGGGATATCAACACAATGGGACTAAGCCCATCCGTAGATCCACAGGTCACCTCCCAGATGCAAGGTTGGTCCAGGGAGGACACTTAACACCGTGAGAAGCCTTCATTCTCTACCCCTCTACCTTCCAGGTCATCTAGTTTTAATGGTTTGGAACAATATTAGTGGAGTTCCTAGATCTATACGAGCTTTCCCTTCGTCATATCCCAGAATACCCCAAAGGGTGATGACTGGGTAGAGGAAGAAGGGTAAGAAAGACAGTTAGTTTTAGGTTTATTTTAGTTAAGCTACATTCATTTGATTAAGCCATTAACATTTATTTGGAATTTACACATTGTTTGTAAAAGAAATTGCAAAAAATAGAAACTGAAACTTAAATTGACTTGTAGTGCTGGACAGAGGCAGTTGAGCCGCACTGATAGTCCCTATAAAACTAAAATTTAACCTCTATTAAACTGAAATTGAAGTTTTGTTTGATAGGTTGCACATTTCTGACCAAATCTAGTGAGGGGGCTGTAAGATTTTTTCAGAAATAGGTGAGGGGCATTAAATTGAGCACATAGATCTATGGACAAACACACAACTCACATGATAGATCACACAATTTACTCAGTTATTGAAGAATGAAACAGTGCAAAAATGGCTTGCAGCTGTGAATGCTTTTCATTAATCAAAGAGTAATTAGATAGATAATTACAATGAAGTACAATGGCTTTAATAGCCACAAGCAATTCGAATCCACATGAGGAAGTTCGAATTGATTAGACTCTACTTGACTGTAGGTAACCAAGACCTTGTCTAAATCACTATTGGAGGACTCAATAGTTAACTGACCTTGTCTAAACCATAACCGGAGTTCATCGGAGCTCTAAAACATATTTCAAGTGTTACATTCAGTGTTGACTAAGGTTAACTGACAATGGTAGGTGAGAAATGCACCCCACATGTGTTCAGTCAAGTAAACCTAGCACTCACTGAATGTAGAGGACTATAACTGAATGTAACTGACTCCTAACTTAGCTTGACTAGTCATTAACTGAAGTGAATTGACCTTGGTTGGTTTCGGCACTCCCAGTGGCTTCCTAAATTGTAGGGATTGGTCTAGGAGGCTCCTAAACTGATGCAATCAAGTGCAATCAGTGGCAGTGAGCCTTAATTAGTGTTCCCCACACTTTAGTAACTGAAACATGTGGCCCAATTAGGTCAAGTGGACCCAATGGTGTTAATGACTATAAATAGACTGGATGGACTCCCGATTTAGACATGAATCCCGATTTAGAAATATGACCAAATTTGGACAAGGGAGGATTAATAATACTAACACCCCCCCTGAATTCTAACTTGTAAAATATGTGGGCCCTGGTAACTAAGACCATAGGTCACCCATTACATCAAGTAAAGTAAAGTAACTGCTCAAAAACAAGGTGCTGGGGAAAAACCACATGGGAAAAAATCCCCCCCTCTAATTAAGGAGGTAGAATCAAGATCAATCTGGTCCTTCTGTGCACAGGTATCCTGGGGCCTGGCATGTGAACCTCTCCATCATTATGTCTAGAGGAATATTCCTCTTTGGAAGAAGAATGATATGCGCAACTAAATCAGAAATATAAACAGCTGCCGGATGAAGACTGGACCCATATAGAGCAACTAAAGTCAACTGAAAAGTGAGAAAAGGTTCTTGAGAATTCAGAGAATTTGAGGAACACTCAATAAAATGATATGTTGCATCCATGAACAGCAAACCATGAGTGGTAAGAACAGCCCCAAGTGTTAGGAGCAGGTGTCCAGGTGGATGCAGAAAATCTTCCTCTTTACTAGTTCTGTGAGGAGATGAGCATGTGATCAATGGTAGAGAAGCACTGGGACTGTTGAGAGCGAATGCTTGAGCTCCATAGTCTGATATAGCTTCTGAAATAGATAATGAATCACATAATAAAATATCAGCAACCTCATATGAGGAAACTAACACCAAATCCCCATCAGCAATTTTGAAGAGAAAGTGCGGTACTTGATTTTTCACACCGGAATTGGTGAGAGCAGCTACAAGCATGACTGAAGGATTTTGGATTTTAAAATATGAACCAAATAATATCAGATCAAAAAGTAAATCAGATCTAAATAGGTTCAAAATAGATCCAAAACTGTGAAATGGAATCAAATCCCCAGCAACATTTTTGTAGGAGACTTGTGGCACTTGTTTCTTCACATCGTTGATGAGAAATCAGAGATCTCATGAACTTCTGGAGCATCAGGAGAAGGAGTCACCGCATGGAGACTGTCTTCAATTTGAAATGACTGTGTAGAAGCTTTTGCTTCTTCTTTATCTTGAACAACTTCATCAGAGAGAGTGGAGGATGAGATTTTTGGATCAAGGATGCTTATGGTGCTGGATGTGCTCTCCAAAGTGCTATTATGATCCTCATAAATCATTCCAAAGGTTATGTCCAATCTTGTCCAGAGTTCCTTCAGGTCTTCAATAGATCTAATGAGGTAGCGCAAGCTAGGAGAAAGACCTGTTGCTATTGTTCCAAAAGCTCCGTCACTTTTCTTCAGCCAATTAATCTTACTAAAACACTCTTTACCAAGTCCAATAGACACCCGACAGAGACCTTGTCTCATCAGAGATGAAATCATTTCGAAGTTGTACCTGCAAAACAAAAAAATGATCCAGTAGGAGATCTGAGGAGGAGAAGTGGCTTGTCCACCGAGGCTCTGATACCATATTAAATTGAGCACATATATCTGTGGACAAACACACAACTCACATGATAGATCACACAATTTACTCAGTTATTGAAGAATGAAACAGTGTAAAAATGGCTTGCAGCTGTGAATGCTTTTCATTAATCAAAGAGTAATTAGATAGATAATTACAATGAAGTACAATGGCTTTAATAGCCACAAGCAATTCGAATCCACATGAGGAATTTTGAATTGATTAGACTCTACTTGACTGTAGGTAACCAAGACCTTGTTTAAATCACTATCGAAGGACTCAATAGTTAACTAACCTTGTCTAAACCATAACCGAAGTTCATTGGAGCTCTAAAACATAACTCAAGTGTTACATTCACTGTTGACTAAGGTTAACTGACAGTGGTAGGTGAGAAATACGCCCCACATGTGCTCAGTCAAGTAAACCTAGCGCTAACTTAATGTAGAGGACTAGAACTTAATGTAACTGACTCCTAACTTAGCTTGACTAGTCATTAACTGAAGTGAACTAACCTTGGTTGGTTTCAGCACTCCCAGTGGCTTCCTAAATTGTAGGGATTGGTCTAGGAGGCTCCTAAACTGATGCAATCAAGTGCAATCAGTGGCAGTGAGCCTTAATTAGTGTTCCCCACACTTTATTAACTGAAACATGTGCCCCAATTAGGTCAAGTGGACCCAATGGTGTTAATGACTATAAATAGACTGGATGGACTCTCAATTTAGACATGACTCCCTATTTAGACATATGACCAAATTTGGACAAGGGAGGATTAATAATCCTAACAAGGGGGTCGCACAAAATCCACAGACAGTCGCGGTCTGTGTTTCTAAGTGAGGTCACACTTATTAGGGGATTAAGTACGCCCTGGGCGCACCTGTTTGGCTATTAAGTGCACCCTCGCCTCACTTTCAGGCCCGATAAGAGCGACCTGTCCAGGATTTGGGTTTTTTTGAGATCCAGAGTCAGATCCAGCTGACAGTAACTTGTACTATGGACAAACTGACTCGGATTTGCCTAATAGAGGCTTCGGCAGTACTGATAACTGAAAATAAACTGGATTTAAAGTGAATTTAACATGAAATTTGAAAAACTAGGGCAAAACTTGAAAAAACTTGAAATTTTAAAAATTTGCCCCAATGATCCCGTGGGATCGACCCGGTATGGTCGCCAGTTCTGTATCAAGAATTTCTCCTTGCTACAAGGGCAGGAATGGCTCCCTTCTATCTATAGGACAAAAGGGTAGGTTCGTGCTAGTGGTAAATGCTGAAAATAAAAATGTAATGTAAATGGACAGAAACTAAACTAAGAACAGAAAGAAGAGAATGGTGAAATGATGGTGAACCCCTCTACACACAAAGGTTAGGGTTTCGCTTCTAAAGACCTACAAACAAATTCTAAGCAATAATAAACCGAAATACCTACAAAACAATGTTAAGAAATAAACCTGCAAATGAAATCATGGGTTAGTAAGCAAAGAAAGCAAATGAACAAAACAAGAATGACAAGCTATACCTTCTCTGGTGGAAATGGGCCACCATTCCCAAGCTTGTGGAAGCACCTTTATTGGATGGGGGAGCTATGGCTCAATGGAGATGGAGGAGAGGGAGTGTGGGTGGCTTGAGAGGCAAAGGTGTCTCAGGGAATCCATAGGCAGCATAATAGTAGGCAAGGGAGAAGTGTTTTGAGAGTGACCCCCCACCCTCCTTTTATAGTTTTTTTGGGGTTTTAGGGTTTTAAGCCCTTGGTCTAGGCTTTAGACCCTTTTTTGGGCTTTTAGCCCCTTTCGCCCTAATTTTAGCTCCTTTTAGGGTTTTAGCCCCTTTTTGGGGGCCTTAGCTCCTAGGAGAGTATTTTGGGCTCCTTTTTGGGGTTTTTAAGCCCTTTTCTTCATCCTTAGGCTATTTTGAGGATGTGGGGGTCTAATGAAGGGTCGTGAAGCGGTGTCCTTGGGTGGTGTAGGTCATAGAGATCTTAGTGAGGGATTTTTTCAGTTAATGGGAAGCAACTGAAACAGAGAACCTATCAATGGATTAATTCTATCACAGCTATTACAATCACATTACAAATATGATTTCTGATGTAGGAGCACTTAATTGAGAGCTAATTCCTTGCATACTAATCTATAAATGTATTGGTAGAAAATAACATACATGAAAAGTGCATAAGAGAGAGGAGAAACTAAACACAGACACCGTGATGAGTCTCATAACCGTCAAGAAAAATTTTCATTAAACACTCAAAAAAATGTTGCAGATCTACAATACCGATGTTGAGGCCTCAAAAATGAAATTCAATCCAACCCCTATCCTCCACTGAGGAGGTTCTATTTATAATATAAATTACCCCCATGATACGTCCTGAAATAGGGTATCAAAAACGGTTACAAAATTAGACAATCACTCTCGAATCAGCATAGTACATTCTGACATTGGTGAGGTGGCACAGTCATCATATCCTTTACACAAAACAGACAATAAATAATATTGATCATGCTCGACAAAACTGGTAAGGTGGAAACTGGGGATTGCGCTCATGTGTTGTGACAATGATGACTCGGAGTATTCCTATTGGCCTTGCGCTGACTTGGCTTGGCTTGTTTCTCCTCCTGGCGGGGCATGCAAAAGATGCATGGTCCTCCTGAACCTTTTGATTGTCCTCCACTGATCCAGAGATAGTAGTTCCAACGCTGAACTTTCCTTAGCTAAGACACATAGTTCGAAGTGGTCCTGGTAGGAGAAACTTTTTAGGTGGCCACATGATTCTTTGAACGCAAATAGGATTTCAAATTCATTTGCCTACTTGTCCACTATAAGCCTTCCCATCAATGACCGAGTCATATCTGCAAAGTTCAGATGTTCCAGCCTATACACAATCAAATTTTCGTGGTATTCCCCCTTGGTCAACATAGCACCCCCCTTTCTCCTGAAGAAGGGAAGCCCTTTCTTGAACAAGGGGTTGAAATATTCAATAAACCTTTCCACCTAGTGAGATAAAACATCGATATTTGCATGGACTGTGTCCACGTGGTGGAGCTTTTTTATAACCCTTCTTCCCCACGTTATGATGGGGATCATATCCTTAATATTAGCCTCTTTTAGGACACTCTCTGACAAGCAGCTCAAGAAGTCGATAGAATTGTTGGAATACTTGATCATTTTTTTATTTAGATTTTACCTCGCAAATGTCACTGCTTGCTTGGATGACTAAACCACTGCTTCTTTGTCTACAATATAGTCCAGTTAAGGCCTGAACTTGCTTGCTTCTTCAATAATAACATCCCAAATAAGGTGCTTTTCCCACTAAACCTGTAACTGTCATGTCACCTCCTTAGTCAACTTCTCATTCTTGGTCTTGGACTCCTAACATTTGGCCACCCAAGCCTGAGATTTGGCTTCCCAAGATCGAGACTTTGTCTCCCAGACTTTCCTCGCTTGTTCCTTTAGTGCCCCCATGTCTTCTAGGACTTTGTTCTATTGTCTCAATCTGGTCAACTCCACATTCTTTAAACTCACCTGATACATGGCCTATACCATGGCATATTCACCCGTTTGAGCTATGGGGACTACCATCCTATCTTCCAGTTGTTTTTCCCTCTCTTGCAATTTCCTCTCTATCTCATCACGTTTTCCTTTCAAGCTCTTCTCCCTGTCTGTGGCTGAAGCCATGTCCTCTCGCCATTGCTTTTATTTATTAGTGAATTTCAGTAGCTTTTCTTTACAGTCCAACAATTCATTCTTCATATATTCTCTTTCCTCCTCCATCTTCGCCAGTTCGGGCCCTCCTAATGGCTGAGTAGCAGGAATGTTGAGCTTCTTTTACAACGGCTGGATAGAATTCTCCTTTTCCTCCAACAAATTCTTTATTCTTCCTCCCTTTGCCTCTTTCCCTATAGCAGCTAATAGGTATTCCTGTAGCTTTTTTATCTGTGTCTAATTTGCCTGATTCTCCACATTTTCCTGTCTTAATTAAGTCTAGATCTTGCTCTTGATGGCCTCCAACTTAGATAGCTTTAAGATGGTTTTCAGCAAGTCTGTGTACAGGATGTCCTCGGTCTATTTGTGGAAATGGATCAGGTCTGGGGCAAGGATATTTTCCAGGTTCACCCCTATCTCAACAACATTGATGTATTTTGTTAGTGCCAATTTCAAGGTGTTATGGGCCTGGTACCTCACAATGATGAATGATATTCCTTGGTTTGAAATCTTTCTCGCATCTACATACAACTTCAAAGTTTCCTCTGCAATTATCTCTTTGGTTACCCTATATTTATCCAACAGCTCCATCTTATCCTTGAATTGGGATGATGAACCGGTCGGGGTGTCAGCAAACGAATATTCCTTGAATTCAAAGGCAGGTCCAGTCATCATAGTCTCATGCTTCTCTTTGTCCTCTATGGAATTTTGGACCAATTGTCCCTTTGTTTCGATCCTATGCCTCTTTGGGGACCTGGAAATATCCTCGTCTTCAATGTCCATGGGGTTTGAAATATCCCATTTGTTTTCCCTCTCAGAGTAACTAGCTAGAGGAGTCACCTTCATCGCTACTACAGCCATATTTGAGATATCAGGCATTAGTGATGTGATGTCTTTCATAGGAGAGTCAAAACCCTCCTCCATGTCAACATCCTTGGGATCGCTCTTGGGGTAATCCTTCCAATTTGTGGCCTCTGGTAACCCAACCACTTCCTCATGTTTGAAGGATTTCATCTTGAAATATTTTCTTCTCTTTGAGATGACATGATTAGGGTCATACTAAACTTCGGGTTATGTAGGAAACCCCGTTTCTTTCAACAAATTTTCCACCATGAGCAAATAATTTTTGTTCTTCATCGTAAAAGGGTCCATGACCCAAGGGTACTTGATGTCTAATCTCCACCATTATCTTCTACCTGATGAACTCAAAAGAAATAACCCTAGGGGTAAGGAAATCAGGCAACATATATGGAGGGTTGGTGAAACCGTACAACTAGATGATAATTCCATCCTCAAATAAAAACCAGTCACCTATCCTGTTCTCCGTGGAGGGATGCAAGGCGGTCCTCATTTCAAGTAACACTCTAGCTAGCCTCTTCCAGAATATAACATTGTATATTGATGCCATAAGGATTTCGTGAACTGTGTGTAGTCTCTACCCATCTCTTTGGTTAGTACCATCTCGGGTAACAACATTTTATCTTCATTGTGGGTAACAAACATCTTCATCAAATAGGACTGGAACCTGGATGTTTTTGTTTTACTAAAATTCACCAACTGGAAATGAATGTTCTCGGTGAGAAACTCATCAAATCTTAGACATGACACTTGTGAGGCCTAACTTGGATCGTTGGAATCAACCAAGCAGGTGCTTAGGACAAAAAGTATATTGAGGAGGGGTTGGTGATGTATTTATTGGTGTCCATACCTAGGAATTGACTTAACAACATAATGGCACACTGAGTTTCTTCATTGAACAGGTCAAAATCAAAGGGAAGTGATTGGTCCGCTAGACTAGCATCAAGTTTGAGACACTTCTTGAAGAAGTCTTGCTTTCTTTCTACCAGGGATTCTTTGAAGTGTTGTTGTACGTACCCTTCTGAGTAATCTTGGTACTTTAGAATAAGATCATTAGGAACTGATAGGGCCTTTCTAATAGCCGATGAATTAACCAGGCATAAGGCCATAGAACTGGTAACGTCCATAATTTTACTCTATCGGAGACAGAGTATTTATCGATGCACCAGGTAAAAAATTCAAAGCATCTTGGGGTTTGCTCTGTGGAGAACAGATGGAAAAAGGACTGGTGCAAGTTATGGATATCGGTGCCCTATTTCTAGAGTAGCCTCAAATTCTCCTTAACGTCGCTAACCGGTTTGCACAGGAGAAGTGTGTTGAAAATCTCAGCATCCCTATCTTCGAAGGAATATTCCACCTTCAAACATTCAATATTTTGAATTTTCAGACTTTTAGACTGAGCCATTTTTAAGGTGGTGGATGGGAAAAAGGCTTACCTAGTAATATTCAACAAGCAGTCATGGGTTTTCATACACATTAGTTGTTCCTATACTGTTCAGGCTCTCTCTTTTCGATGTTACGGAGAATAAAATAATGTCATGAATTCTCGTGCACAATAATATTTATACTTCCCTGTATTCTTACATGTCTCGTATATTTGCTTTATATAGAGGAATTTTGATCATAGATCTAAACCCTTATCAATCTAAGTCATTTGAAGATATGGCCCTTCCAACCTGTCTACCTCCTTGAGATGAAATCCACATCATTGACATTATAGGCCTTAACCTCCTTTTCACAATGCCCCTTGTATTTATTCCCCTCACATCTTCAAACAGTGCAACAAGTCCTAGCCGTGGACATCCTTCATGTTGGGTTTCATCTGCACAACTATGTGTCCCCTACCCAGCTTTGCAATCTACCTGTTATTTAGCCTTCGTTGATGTTTCTACCATGAAAATGACCTAGACCGTCGATCTAACACTTCGCCCCACATCTGTCATCCAAAGGTGTAGGCCCTACGAGGTTTCACATCTCCTAGATTCCTTCTCTTCCATGCATATTTCCATCGTGAAATGCATCTCCACTATAGATCTAGCCCTTCCTGAAATCATGACCATTCGGGTGGACAGACCCTACCGTATTTTGCGACCATAGTGTATGCTATTCTTCGAGTGGGTTAGTTGCACAAAAACCCCACCCACCATTGATTTCGAGTCGATCGTTGAGATACAAGGCATAGAACATATTTTGCACACCATCAAAGTTTATTCATCTGCGCTTCTCTTCCCTTGTGAAATCCTTCATAACTGTTGATCTACGCAACCTCTCCATCCAGTAGTTGATTTCGCTCATCATTTAACCTCATCCCATCGGGGCCAAGCCTGCACACCATAGGATAACCTAATTTAGTGGCCGCACTTAGGGTTGGTTTCCCTCGCAACCTTAAATATTCCAGACATAAAAAAACAATTTGGATATACCCTTCTTCGTAAGGAAGTCACTACAAGCACTCATATAAAAATCTTCAAAAATTAGCATAAGTGCTAATAGCGACTCCACTTAGGAATTTTATCCTCCCTGTGAGGTAGAAAAAACTTGTGTAGACCATGCGCCTGATCCATTTGGGTTGACCCTGTCGTTTACCAAAAAACTCGCAGCATGCTCTACAAATAGAAACTGAACAGATGTTGAATAAATAAAATGGAATAAATGCACAAAGGAAATTCTCTTCGTGCCGAGATTATTTGTTCCTACCTACCCTACCTACTGAGCATCATTTCCCAATTAGGTGACTTCTGACTTCTGGTGAATCCAATCAAGCAGATGATTCCATATGTGCAATTTCTCCTCATGTTTGATCAAAAATAGTATTGAATGACCAAATGGCATAGGGTTGTGATAAGGAACTTTTTCTCCGATGTACGGCCATAACCAGCCACTCGCACTGTGTGGCTTCTCCAGACCTTTAGCCACTGGGTCATGACAACCTTTTGAAAACTTTATTACACCCCTGTCATGCAAAAAATACTCCACATACTTAGCCACTAGATCATAAAACCCATGATTGTCTTCCACTTCTTCTGGCATTTGCTGGCTCCATGATCGCTGCTCCAATTGTAACTCCCCATGTATGTTATCATGATATTATTTGAAATAATCATGCAAGGGAAGCTCCTGATCACCCATACTTGGGAGCCCAGTCGCCCTCTCCCAAATCCCAAAATCCAAAACCTGCCCTTTCACATGCATTGCTCAAGGAATATCTTATGTGGCATCAAGTGAAATGCGGCCCTCTTGATCCAAATATTCTACGGGGGTTAGGAAAATATGTCCCACTTAGGACCTTCATCCTCCAAATATTCATCGTACAATGGAGGCCTGAAAAAATTCCTCAAAACACCCACATACTAGGCTCGCAACAGACAGGCTACTCTCTTCATTAAACGAACCACAATACCTCTATTAGGAGAACTTAGGTTGCTCATTTGTGCACCCATAAGGGTGGGGAGTAGAATGCACTGTCATTTATTATTGCTCTCTTTCTTCACCTTCCATTCTTAAAAATTCCATGACATCATTCCTTGCCTATGTTTTCTATGCTTGATCAGAAACCTTTAATCTTTGTTTCAGAAATTCAAAAGAGGCAAAGCATAATGGTAGCCAGTCATCTTCCTCCTGCTGAATGTGTTCTTCATGGGAAGTAGGATTTGGGGAAAAAGGGGACTCTTAATGTTTGTCCTTTTCCTTTTCACTTAGAGGAGACCTTGTATGCTCACGCAGATCTTCAGGTGCTAATTTTTCAATACACAAAGTTCCTCTAAATCCTTGATTGCTTGTGGAAGAGAGGTTGTGGTCCATCATGAATCTCTCCATCCACCTTTCAATGGCATCCATCCTCTCATTCATCCTGGCCTCTGGTGTGCTAGAGGGAGAAGACTGGGTGAGGCTTTTGTTCTTTACTCTCTCTTCCTCTTCTCTCCCCTTCTCCTTGGCAGTGGTCAGGTTCATTTCCACCTCTATGGCATCGTTTATCATGTCTATTATAGACACAGACCTTCTTTCACTTAGCCATAAGGTGAACTCACTATAAATTCTTCAACATACTGAAGTTGGGCAGCACTAGGGGAAGGTTTGAACTCAAATGGGATAGTGTTATATATTTTCATGAATCTGTGAGAGAACTATTGGACAGGCTCACTCTTTTCCCTCTTCATGGAATAGAACTAGGACAAGAACATCCTGAGGTCCTTCTTCTCTACCCACTTTGATTTGAAGGAATCTTCAAAACCCTGATATTCCATGATGGAGCTGTCTGAAAGGCCAGTGAACCATCTTCTTGCATCTCCCTCTAGGATTTGAGAAAACAATATGACTTTAACATCATCATGATCAACCTCTTCTAGGTCAATCTAATCTACAAACCACCCCACATGCTCTTCTGTTGAATTCCCCTTCTTATCAGTAAATTGTTTAAGCCTTTGGGAGTACCCCTGGGGAAGGTCATGAAGTATTGCAGGGAGAATAATGGGATAAAACCATTTGGTCTTAACTGGGGCTTTAGTAGGCCTTGCAAGAGGGACTGTAGAACTGAATGATGAAGGCTATTTAAGCTCTAAAGTGGGGGAAGGTAAGGTTGTAGCAGCAGATGGTCCTTTGACCATGGATTTTGATGAGGCCCATTTAGAGGAGGGAAGAGGGCTTTCTAGATCAGCCGAGGGCTGGAGATCCATGTCTAGGGGCTCAGATAAGGGTGCAGGGTCAGTATTAGCATCACGATTCTCATAGGGATGATCATTTTCCATGTCAGGATTGGATGAAGGGGCCTGTTTCGAATCATATGTACAGGGTGAAGGGGATTCCTTGGTCCTTAAAGAAGGATATACATCGATGTATCTAGGGTCTTTTCTTGAGCATGACAGATATAGGAAAACTTTTTTGGCCAGCCCAGGGAAAGATAAAAAAATATGCACCATGAAGGATAGGATATCTTGGAGAAAAACAGCAAAGTACCTCATTTTACACTATGCCCTACCAGGTTTTACTATTTTGGGCTCATTATCCCCAATGGATTCACCATGGAACCTCTGAAGATCTTTGCAGCTTCTTGGTGGCCGGTGTTCCTAGTGGAGTTGCCTTCAAATGCTTTGAGTGGAGTCACCAGAGAATATACAACCAATATGTGTCTAGGAATGGTTGCTCAACCATATCATAGAACTGATCCATGTCGTTTTTATCAAGGATGATTTTCTTTTTTGTTCCCCGGCAACGGCGCCAAGATGTTAGCACCCTCTAATTTTCCTATGGTTTCGGTAGGAAGTCACAGGGGTAACCATTTCAAACCAACTTTAGACTAAATTCTAGCCAATATATTCAAAGAGGGCTCTCTCTTGTCATGGTAGCATTCACATATACATTTGGCTTTATACAAGCATGCAGAAGGTTATATTTCTACGAGTAACAGGGTGGCTTGTAAATGGAACGATTGAAAGATAGACAAATAATAAAACCATTGGGCGATGGACTCACAGTCTGAAACATTTAAGGGAATTACAGCAGATAATCAAAAAAAAAATTATCTTTGTATCATGAGGCAAAGTAAGTGTGGCATTCATTCAAATATCTTAAAGAGGTGGTAGCAGAAAGGATAAAGAGCCCAACACAACAAGGGGCACCTATCTATGGATGAATTCCTTGCAACACGTTTAGTAGAAAAATAACCAAGGGAAACAACTCAAACAGAGCACCTATCAATGGATGAATTCTATCACAACTATTACAATCACATTACAAATATGATTTATGATGCAGGATCGCTTAACTAGAGCGAATTCCTCGCATACTAATCTAGAAATGTATTGGCAAAAAATAACATACATGAAAAGGGCATAACAGAGAGCACAAACTAAACACATACACCGTGATGAATATCATAACCGTCGAGAAGTATTTTCATTAAACACTCTTCAAATTGTTGCAAAGCTACAACACTGGCGCTGAGGCCTCAAAAATGAAATTCAATCCAACCCCTATCCTCCACTGAGGAGGTTCTATTTATAATATCAATTGCCCCAGGGATACATCTAGAAACAGGGTATCAAAAATGGTTACAAATTTAGAGAATCAATACCGAAATCAGCATAGTACATTTAGTGGTGAGGTGGTGAATTTCCATGTCCTTTACACAAAATGGACAATAAGGAATATTGAGCATGCTCGAAAAAATGGGTAGGGTGGTGGCTGGGGATTATGCTTGTGTGTTGCGACAGATATGACTTAGATTATTCCTATCGACCTTGCACTGACTCGGCTTGGCTTGTTTCTCCTCCTGGCAAGGCGTGCAATAGACACTTGGTCCTCCCGAACCTTTTGATTGTCCTCCACTGATCTAGGGATGGTAGTTCCAGTGCGTACATTTCCTTTGCTATGACACATGGTTCGAAGTGGTCCTGGTAGGAGAAACTTTGTAGGTGTCCAAATGTTTCTTTGAACACAAAAAGGATTTCAAAATCATTTTCCAGCGTGTCCACTATTATCTCTCCTATCAATGACTGAGTCATATATGCAAAGTTCAGATGGTCCAGCCTACACGCAATCAACTTTTCATGGTATTCCCCCTTGGTCAGCATAGCACACCCCTTTCTCCAGAAGAAGGGAAGCCCTCTCTTGAAAAAGGGGTCAAAATATTTAATAAACATTTCCACCTGGTGAGCTAAAATGTCAATCTTCACCTGGACTGTGTCAAGGTGGTGGTGCTTGTTTATCAACCTCCTTTCCCACGTCATGATGGGGATCCTATACTTAATATTAGCCCCCTTTAGGCCACTATATAACAAGCGGATGAGAAATTTGATAGCATTGTTGGCATACTCGATCATTTTTTTATTTGTATTTTCCCTTGCCAATGTCACCACCTGCTTGGATGAGTAAATCACTACTTATTTTTCTAGAATATAGTCCAGGTAAGGCCTAAACTTGCTTGCTTCTTCAATAATAACATACCAAATAAGGTGCTTCACCCCATGAACCTGTAACTGTCTTTTCACCTGCTTGGTCAACTTGTTGTTCTTGGTATTCATCTCCTAACATTTGGCCTCCCAAGCCTGAGATTTGGATTCCCAGGCTCGATACTTTGTCTCCCAATATTTCCTTGCTTGCTCCTTTAGTGCCCCCATGTCTTCCAGGACTTTTTTCTATTGTCTCAACCCGATCAACTCCAAATTATTTAAACTCACCTGAGGCATGGCCTATACCATGGAATGTTCACTCATTTGAGCTACGAGGGCTACCATCCTATATTTTTTCTCTTTTTCCCTCTCCTACAATTTCCTCTCTATCTCATCACGTTTTCCTTTCAATCTCTTATCCTTGTCTGCAGGAGAAGCCATGTCCTCCCGCCATTGCTTTTCATTACCAGCGAATTTTAGTAGCTTGGATTTACAGTCCAACAATTCATTCCTCAGATTTTCTCTTTCCTCCTCCATCTCCACTAGTTCGGGCCCTCTTAATAGCTGAGTAGTAGGAATGTTGAGCTTGTTTTTCAATAGTTGGATAGAATTCTCCTTTTCCTCCAATAACTTCTTTATGCATGCTCCCTTTTCCTCTTTCCCTCCAGCAGCTAATAGGTCTACCTATAGCTTTTTTATTTATGTTTGGAGTGCCCGATTCTCCACCTTTTCCTGCCTTAATCGAGTCTCGATATTGCTCTTGATGTCCTCCAACTTAGAAATATTTAAGGTGGTTTTCAGCAATTCTGTGTACAGGATGTCCCCAATCTTTTTGTGGAAATGGATCAGGTCTAGGGAAGGGATATGTTCTAGGTTCACCCCTATCTCAGCAACCTTTTTGTCTATTGTTAGTGCCAATTTCAAGGCGTTGTGGGTCTGATCCCTCACAATGATGAGTGATATGCCTTGGTTTGAAATCTCCCTCACCTCGGCATACAGCCTTAGAGTTTCCTCCATAGTTGTCTCTTTGGTTACCCTGTATTTATCCAACAACTCCATATTATCCTTGAATTGGGATGACGAACCAGTCGAGGTGTCAGCAAAGGAATATTCCTTGACTTAAAAGGTAGGTCCAGAAGTAGTAGTCTCATGCTCCTCTTTTTCCTCTGTGGAATTTTGGACCAATTGTCCCTCTGTTTCGATCCTTTTCCTCTTTGGGGACCTAGCAGTATCCTCGTCTTTAATGTCCATGGGGTCTAAAATATCCTATTTTTTTCCCTCTCAGAGTAACTAGCTAGAGGATTCACCTTCGGCGCTACTCCAACGATATTTGAGATATCAGACATTAGTGATGTGATGTCTTTCACAAGAGAGTTAGAACCCTTCTCCATGTCAGCATCCTTGGGATCTCTCTTGGGGTAATCCTCCCAATTTGCGGCCTCTGCTAACCCAACAACTTCCTTGTGTTTGAAGGATTTCACCTTGAAATGTTTTCTTCTTTTTGAGATGGCATGATTAGGGTCATACTCAACTGTGGATTCTGTAGGAAACTCCATTTCTTTCCACAAATTTTCCACCATGAGCAAAGCATTTTTGTTCTTCATCGTAAAAGGTTCGATGGCCCAGGGGTACTTAATGTCGGTAGACTTTTTGTGCTTCAATAAATGCTCGATCTCCACCATTATCTTATTCATGATGATCTCCGAAGAAAAAACCCTAAGGGTGAGTAAAGTAGGGAACATATATGGAGGGTGGGTTAAACCGTACAACCAAATGACTATTCCATTCTCAAATAAAAACTAGTCGCATATCCTGTTCTTTACAGAGGGCTGCAAAGAAATCCTCATTTTAGGTAACATTCTAGGAATCCTCTTCCGAAACACAACATTGTATATTTATTCCATAAGGAATTTCATGAACTTTGTGTAGTCTCTGCCCATCTCTTTGGTTAGTACCATCTCGGGTAACAACAGCTTATCTTCATTGTGGGAAAGAAACATCTTCATCAAATAGGATTGGAACCTAAATATTTTGGTTTTACTAAAATTCACCAACTGGGAATGAATGTTCTCAGTGAGAAACTCATCAAATCTAAGACATAACACTTGTGAGGCCTGAACTGGCTCGTTGGACTCAATCGGGAAACTACTTAGGAAAAAAAGTATATTGAGGAGGGGTTCAGTGATGTATTTATTGGTGTCCATACCTAGGAATTGACTTAACAATGTAACGATGCACTGAGTTTCTTCATTAAATAGTTTGGAATCAAAAGGAAACGATTGGTCCATAGACTAGCATCAGGTTTGAGACACTTCTTGAAGAAGTCTTGCTTTCTTTCTTCTAGGGATTCTTTGAAGTGTTGTTGTATGGACCCTTCTGAGTAATATTAGGCCTTTAGGGAAAACCCATTAGGAATTGACAGGTAATTTATAATAGCTGATGAATTAATCGGGTACAGGGCCATAGAACTAGTAACGTCCATAATTACTCTCTTGGAGATAGAGTATTTATCAACGCACTAGGTAACGAATTCAGGGCAGCTTGGTTCGCTTTGTGGCAAATAGATGGAAAAAGGACTGGCATAGGTTATGGATATCGGTACCATGTTTTGAGAGAAGCCTCAACTTCTCCTTAATGTCGCTAAGTGGTCTGCGTAGGAGAAGTGTGTCGAAGACCTCGACATCCATGTCTTTGAAAGAATATTCCACCTTCAAACATTCAGGTTTTTGAACTTTCAGACTTTCAAACTAGGTCATTTTTAAGGTGGTGGATGGGACAAAGGCTTACCTGGTAATATTCAACAAGTGGTCACGGGTCATTGTACACGTTGGATGTTCTTGAACTGCTTAGGCTCTCGCTTTTCGATGCTCTAGAGAATAAAACAATGCCGCAAATTCTCATGCACAATAATATTTATACTTCCTTGTATTCTTACATGCCTCGCATCTTTTCTTTATACAAAGGAATTTCCATCATAGATCCAAACCCTTATCAATATGAGTTGTCTGAAGATATCGCCCTTCATGACCGTCTACCTCCTTGAGATGAAATCCATGTCATTGGCATTATAGGCCTTAACCTCCTTTTTGAAATGCCCCTTGTCTTTATTCCCCTGGCATCTTCAGACATCGCAACAGGTCCTAGTTGTGGATCTCCTTCATGTTGGATTTCTTCCACCCAACTATATGGCCCCTACCTTGCTTTGTGATTCACCTATTATTTATCCCGCATTCATGTTTCTACCGCAAAAATGACCTGGACCGTCGATCTAACACTTTGCCCAGCATCAGTCATCTTAAGGTGTAGGCCCTATGGGGTTTCGCATTGCCTAGCCACCTTTTTTTCATGCATATTTTCATCGCAAAACACATATCCACCGCAGATCTATCCCTTCCTAAAATCATGATCATTGGGGTGGGTGGACCCTACCATATTTCGCAACCATAGTGTATGATATTCTCTGTGCGGGTTAGCTACGTGAAAAACCCCACCCACCGTTGATTTCGAGCCGATCGTTGTTTCGACCATTGAGATACAAGGAATAGAATGTATTTTGCACACCATCGTAGTTTAATCATCTGCGCTTCTCTTCCCTTGTGAGATCCTTCATAATCGTTGATCTACGCAACTTGTCCATCTAGCAGTTGATTTCTCTCATAATTTAACCTCGCCCCACTGGGGCCAAGCCTGCATGCCATAGGGTAACCTAATTTAGTGCCCATGCTTAGGGTAGGTTCCCCTCGTAACCTTATATATGGTAGATGTAAAAAAAAATTGGATAAACCCTTCTTTGTAAGGAAGTCACTATAGGTGCCCATATAAAACTCTTCAAAAATTAGCATAAGTGCTAACACCTACATCTACACAAACATGACAAATTCCTTATCATTGTCTACAATCTTTAGTATGGGAATTGTACTTAATAGCTCTATTAAATTTTGGAAACTTTTATGGCATTTCTATGACCACATAAATATGGTTTATTTGTATTGTAGTGATGGGATAGGATATACCAACTTTGAGAACCCTTCAGTGAAACTGTGATAATAACTTGTAATTCCCATAAAATATCCTATGTCAAATTGTTGGGCAATAGGGCAGACCCAGGTTTAATCCTTTTATGTCGCACCAACAAAGACCCATAGTGTTGGCCCTTTCGGCAACAACCTACACGCAGGTTGCAGTCTCACCCGAAACAGCTATGGGGTGCCGCGGAACCAGGTTTCTGCAAGCAGAGAGGGATATTACTGTACCTTAGCCTTTAATAAACTTATTAATTAACAATTACACAGCTTTGTCATTCACTCATATACAACTTCGCATATAGGTAAACAACCGTGACTTGCTTAACCCGCTACGGGGAATTCACAGCGAAGCTTGTTATTAGCAGTGATCTAAGTTATCAATTGTATACAGTTATTAATGCATAAAAGACAACAGAAAAAGAAACAACACAAGAAACCACAACATCGGATATAACATGGTTCACCCCCAGTGTAGGGGTTACGTCCACAAACTGTGTTTTATTCAACTTGCTACAAAAGCATAGTTTGATCTGCGCACTCAGCTGCAAATCCCTTCAGTCCTTAAAAGCTGCACACACAGCAATAGGCCTCTGCGCACATAGCTGCAAATCTTTCCTTAATCTTCTTACAACCAAAACCCCCTACACACACAGCTACAGAGGTCGTCCAAGCACACAGCTGGGACTTAACCTTTCCTTACATAATCATCCTTAGCTTCTCCTTTATTTCTTTACATCAAAAAGCCTAACCTCTCTTATTTACCCAAGTGCCTATTTATATCGCACTATTTACAAAAACATGGATTCAAACCATGGGCACCCTAAACCCTAAACCCTAGTCTTAAGCAGCGGGTTTATTACAATAGCGTACCTTGACTCAACCCCCAATACCCCTAAGACTATTTTGAGTCAAAACTCACGGAGTTACCCATCTTAAGGACCGTTGAGGTGCGCGCCCCAACAGGCCCCTAAGACTCACCAGTGTCCCGTCTCGGGACACTTATCTGCTCGGCTAGTGGTAAAATTTGCTTGGCGAAGACACTGTGTGCTGGTTCCTGGAGTCCTTCCTGCTAGTTGTCGGCTGCCTGCGTCTTTCCTTTTTGACATTTATGCTGAGCAAGGCCCTGCGGATCCATCTACAACCCCATCCTTTGCTTGGGTTGGTGACACTTAACCATCCACAGCTTGGGGTCCCCTAGAATTGTGTGTCACGCTGCATAAGACACACAGCTGCCATGGTTCTGCTATGCCGGAAGACTTCAAGGCAGGGCTCCCCAGAGTCGGCTGGCGAGGTCTTATGGACTTCGTTGCTCCATGTTAGAGCGAATTTGTGCCTGCCTTCGCCTAATTTAGAGCGAACTTCTGCCTGCCTGTGTACCTAAGTCGAATACGATTGTTCTGGCAGATTACTCAAAAGGTTCTGCAGACCTCTCTCGCTGAACTCTCGTACTAGCTCCTGGACGTCACAATTGTTGGACATGGCTCCAGTCGAGCAAACTCCAAGAGTGCTTCGAGGAAAATTTCACAAGCCAATGTAGCTTACTTATGGAATTCCGTTACAACATCTGTCAACATAGTGTAATAATGACACCAAATCTGCTTGAATGCCAAGAATCTCGTCACACCCGGCCTCAGATTTTCCCAAAATCGCATAATTATAGGTATTGAGAGTAACTCACGTGCTGCTGCCGCCAATTTCATTTTTTCCCATCCATCACATTCTACGCTGCAACACATTTGGGACCTACGACACAACGACCACCTTCCACTTCGACACAGTATGACCCTGTGATCCCTGACCAACCTTCGAATTTCCATACTTCATCCTTCAGACTGCGATATTCCCTAGTTTTATGAGCAGCTTCTCTTATGGGCCAGTCCCCGATTTCAGCTGTTCTAGGTACGTAGACTTCTCTTTCTTGGTGCTACCTCCGATTCTGAGTACCTGGCCTGTCCCTGTACTTTTTTAGACGACTCCCATTTATCATAGAAGGGAGAAGTTCTCCATTTAACTTAGCTAGCTGTACTGCGCCCCCATCAGTAAATTTTTGTACTATATATGGTCCCTTCCAATGTGTCTTGAACTTTCCTGGGAACTTCATGAATTTGCTGTCATAAAGGAGCACAAGATCACCCTGCTGGAATTGTTTCTTCTTGATGTGTCTGTCATGCCACGCTTTTTCTCGAGCTTTCTGCACCTGTTGCTGGAAACCTGCAATAAATCTATCTTCTTCGAGTTCTAATATTTGTTTCAGTCTCTCTGTCATTATGGCTGGGTCATCCATCTCGGTGAAAGTAGATATTCTGAGGCTGGGAATAATGTATTCCTTGGGCATGACGGCTTCTTGCCCATAGACCAGTCGAAAAGGTGTATGGCCTGTCAACTTTTTGCAAGTAGTTCTGTAAGCCCATAGCACTGCTAGGATTTGAAGGTCCCAATCGTTTCTGTTAGCATTACAAATCTTTGTCAAAGCATGATCAAGGATCTTATTAAAAGCTTTGACAGTCCCATTTGCTTGTGGATGATAGGTCGTACTCTTCTGATGGTATACTTGAAATTCTTCAGTCAGCACTGCAATAGTTTTATTTAAGAAGTGTGATCCTTGATCACTCATAAGGATGCGAGGACACCTGAACCTGGATAAGATGTGATCAAAGATGAATTGCGCAATTGTAGCAGCGCTGCAGTTCTTAACCGGTTGGGCTTCATCCCAACGGGTGAGGTAGTCGGTAGCTGTAATAATATATCGCGCTCCAGACTTCTTCGCGGGGGGGTTGATAGGGTCGACAAAGTCAATATCCCATTTGTCAAAAGCTTGTAAGGTTACCTGCGGAACTAGGGGCATTCCATCTCGCCTGGATGGTTTTCCTGTCCTCTGACAGATTTCGCAGCTGTGGCAATATTCTCTTGCATCCTTATGAACTGTGGGCCACCATAGGCCAACTGTCAAAATCTTCTATGCGGTGGCTTTCCCCGTGCATAATGACCTCCTACTGCACCAGAGTGTGCTTCAGCCAAAATTAGTGGCCGTTCATGCTCCAAGACGCATCTACGTAGTATTTCATCTGGTCCCATTTTATACAGTTGTCCCGCTATTAAGGTGAAGTCCGCTGCTCGAACCACCAACTGCTTCTTCTGCTGTGTGGTCATCTCGGGGGGTGGAAAACCTGTAGAGAAGTATTGAACAATATCCTGAAAATAGTCATCAACCATTTGGATAGAAAATAGCTGGGCATCAGGAAGACCTTCATCCAAATTGGTAGGTTCTTTGCCTGAGTCGAGCCTCGACAAGTGGTCAGGTCCTAGGTTAAGTCTTCTAGGCTTAACGATGATCTCAAAATCATATTCTTGGAATAGGATCAACCACCGACATATTCTTTCACCTAGCACAGGCTTGTTAACTAGATACTTCAAAGCAGAATGGTCAGTAAACATCTTAAAATGAGATCCTAGCAGATAATGTCAAAACTTCTGTAGTGCATATACCATAGCGAGACCTTCACGTTCTGTCATAGTATAATTTTTCTCTGCTGTGGACAATTTTCTGCTTGCAAAATAGATGGGGTGATCGATATTACCTACTCCTGACTGAGCTAGCACAGTACCCAGAGCAATGGAGGATGCATCAACATGCACATGGAATTCTTTGTTCCAGTTAGGAAATACTAGAATAGGGGCGATAACCATTTTTTCCTTTAAAATATCTAAGCTTGCTTGACACTCTGGTGCCCACTCGAACTTGATATCTTTCTTCAGCTGCCTCTCCAACGGGGCGGTAATCTGAGCATAGCCTTGGATGAATTTCCTGTAGTAGCCGGTGTGACCCAGCGTCGTGCGAAGTTGTTTAACAGACTTCAGGGGTGGCAGGTTCACAATGATAGTGATCTTCGCAGGATCCATCATTAATCCCTGCTTACATACAACGTGACCAAGCAGAATGCCAAACGGTGCACAAAAGATACACTTTTTTAGATTCAGGGAAATCTGGTGTTGTCTACACTTGTTCAACATAAGCCTCAAACTGGTTATATGGTCTTTTACTAGCCCAAAAATGGTCCAATCATCAAAGTAAACTTCGAGGAATTTATGTATGTATTCCTTGAATGCGGAGATGAAGACTCTAGAAAATATAGCAGGTGCATTCTTTAACCCAAAGGGCATGACAATATACTGGAAGGATCCCATTTTGGTAGCAAATGTTGTCTTATGTCGGTCCTCTGGAGCAATTCGGATCTGATGGTAGCCAGAAAAACCATCTGTAAAGGAGTACACTTCTTGACCCCCGACATTGTCGAGCACTTCGTCTGTAAAGGGGGTGGGAAAGGGATCATGCAGGCAGGCATCATTGAGTTTTCGTAGGTCTACACATATTCGTATTTCACCCTTAGTCTTTTTCTCCTGGACTACCATAGGACTGACCCACTCAGATTCCTCAACATGCTCAATTATTCCTGCGGCGAGCATCTTATCCAGCTCTACTTTAACCTTTTCTTTATACTTCGGATTCAATCTATAAGGACGTTGTTTCACAGGTTTTGCATCGGGTTTCAAAGGGATCTTCATTATGCCAATATCACCCAGTATACCCTTCATTTCTGAAAACTTTTTTGGAAAGAGATCTTGGTACTCGTGGAGAAGTTGGGTTACCTTGCTGACCATTTCATCATCCCAATAGTCACCGATTGTAGCAAGCTTAGGCTGCTCTTCGGATCCAATGTTAACTGTGCACGTCTTCAGAGGCTGAGTTACTTTCGGGGCTTCGATTGCTGGTCCATGCATGTCGCAGCATCCTTCTGACTCAGGGATAGCGATGTTGCGCGGGTCGTCATCTTCGTCAGCTGCGAAGTTATAACATTCGACTGCGTGGGCTTCTTGTGTGGGCCAATCAGGTCGATGTTCTAGTACTTCTTGGTCATCAAATACCTTAGTATGAATTATCCTGATAGCTGCATCTAGTGCTAGACAGACATCATTAGTAGAGAAAGTATGCATAAAACTATGAACAAGACAGTCCCAACTTACAGTGTCTTGGCAAAGCTCAGCCTCCACGTACCAATTTTTTTCTATTGGTTCTAGCATGTGCACAAATATATGTACCCATTCATTTCGAGGGACATACTTCCATGCCTCGTAGCATTTTGCCAAATTTTCCTGAGGACTAGAATTTCCATCGAACTTGCTTTGCAGCTCCTCCGTTGGGCCCTTAAATCGTAGGTACAAGAGCTTCTGACAAACTTCCCAGCTAGGGATCTGTTTCTTATGGGCCTTCCACCACCTGGATACCATGGCTCAAAATGCAGAGTCCAGAGCCGCCAGTTTCTGTGACTCAGGTATCAAGCCGGAGACCTGTGCGATGAACGGGTCAGGATCGGTCAAGCCATCAAAATTAGGGAAAGGGTTGGGTTGTGAATTGAGCCATCTAAGGGACTTGGTAGTCCAGGCGCGGCTACACCCATGGGGCTCATGTAAGCGGTTCTGCCAGCTCTCTAAGTCATCTTCAGAGTCCGTCATACAAGAGCTACCAGACTCCCAACCTGAGGTAGGAGGATCCTCATAACCGTTTTCCTGTCTGGTGAGAGTGTAGATGGGCACCACATCAATCTGATCCTCTGGTCGGAGTGGTTCTGTGTACCGTTCCCCTTGTGAGGGATCCAGGGGTAGGATGACTCTCAAGTCTTTCCCTTCGAAGATCATATGTCGCTTCTTTAGGTTAATAACTGCAGCATTTTCCATTGCCCATTCAATTCCTAACAAGGCGGGGTAGGGATTGTTGTCATCAATGATCTCAATTACTTCGAAGTCCATGACAGTGCTGACCCTGGAAAGATCTATTTGGACACTCAGGAATCTTCCTAGAGGCACAATCCTTTGCTGGTTGGCTAGCCTCAGCTGGATAGGGGACCATGCGAGGGTGGGTTTTCCCATTTGTTCCCAGGTTTGTTTAGTTAACACATTTACATCGGACCCTAAGTCCAAGATAACATCAGCCATGTCATATGCTCCTATCTGAGCATTCAATCTCATTTCCCTGCCGGTTCTGCTGACTCTATGAACAGTTTTATCCGGACCAGAATTTTGCTGAGGTCCGCAGGAAGCAATGACTTTCTGTAACTCAGTCAGAGCATCCTGATTTCTTAAAATCTTGAGGCAACTCTGTAAAAAGGAGGATAGGGTACTTACGTTATCCAGTGGGGCTTCCTGGGGCCGCGAAGACAGTTGTTGTGGTTGCGCAGGTGCAACGGATGTGCTAGGGCCAGCAAAATCTTTCTTGACTTCCATAAATGTCTCTCTTTCTTGTGTGATATCAAATGCTAGGATTTTCGCCGGAGCCTTACGAACCCAAGCGTTAGCCAACAGGTTTTTTGTATGCTGTGGGTGTGTCGTAGCTCCACTCCCTGTGACAACATTGATGGTTGCGGCAGGTCTGGTTTCAATTGAAATCATCTGGATGTTCTGTGTAGGGGTACTCTGTCGTGCCTGAATCTTAGCTATGAGCTGCGGGCACTGCTCAATCACATGATATACCATGCGGCAGTACCGACATGTCGTAGTGGGGTTCCGACAGTCGTGAGCCAAATGCCCAACTTGGTTACAATTGTAACACACCAACTAGCCGCGGCCTCTTTTGGCCATGCCACCACAGCCTCCAGAAGAACCTCTACTGAAGGCACCCCCCTGGGAACCATAGCTATCATTACTTGAGCCATCATTGTGCACCCGGTAGGCATCATAGGTGCGGTACTCATCCTCATTGTGACCTACAGACTTGTAGAAATTAAAGTAGGGGTTCTTAGGTCCTTTTCCATACCTTTGCAGCAGGTAACAGTTCTCGGGGCGGTGCTGACCTGTCGTTCTGCAGAGCTCACAATATAGTACTTATGGCAGAAATGGGTTAGGCGCACCTGTATGCAGGTACTTGCTTACCAGAGGGCACCGTTCCTTGTTGTGACCCTCGTTCCGACATTGCGTACACCAAACCACTTCGCGGTCGGGTGTTCCCTTCTTCATCTCGCGAAGTTCTAGGGCCATCGCTGCTAGCTGTGCTTGGATTTGAGCAATACCAGAATCATTTCCGACGGGGGCAGTCTCGAGCTTCATTGCGATTTCCAGAGCCTCTTGCTAGTCAGCAACCTTCTGTTGCATGAGGGGAGTTCTGATATGTGGTAATAAGGCTGCAATAAACCATTCCTTGTGTTGCGCAGGACTAATGGTAAAGCTGACTTGGTCCAGTAGAACTTTGAATCTCTGGTCATAGTCCCACACTGATTCGTCGCGCCGTTGTTGAATCTCTTTGAGTTCAGTGATGCTTTGCGATTCTGATTTAGGCTTCTTAAATTCTTTGGTTATTGTTGCCTTAATCTCATCTAACGTAGGGCTCTGAGTACTAGAGAATTTTATAAACCAGGTCAAATCCCGATCCCGGAAAGAGGTAATGAGTTGCGCGGCTCTCACACCCAGGTCTGTAATTTTCTTCGCATTCCATACTGCTTCACATAAAAACTAGAACTGTTCTGGGTCCTTTGATCCCGTGCCTTTGAAGATGGGGAGCTTAATGTCATCAACTAGGTGGGCCATGGGGGTTCTAGGAGGGTTGGGAGGGGGACCAAATGTCGATGGGGGGGGGTTTACGGGGGCAGATTGACCTGTGGCCGGAATATGCAGACTGGGTTGACTGTCAGACTGCGATGGAATTTCAGGGGTAATCGGGCTTCACTGCGGGGTGACCGGAGGGTTTCCAACCGAAGGGTTTTCTTCAGAGTCTGACTCTTCAGGATTTACAGGGGAAGACGCGGTAGCCTAACCTAAGGGATAGGAGTCAAAATCTCTTTTGTACCTTTTCCCACTTCGCAGCAAACCACTTTGCTCGTTGAAGGTATTATCACTTGCAAACATACGTTAGTACTACTAGCTAGCAGTCTGATTCAAACAACAATATACCCTTTTCAGCCAATAGTATTTTAATCCTCAAGCTTAATGAATTCAAAAAATTACCATGGGGGCCTTTGAAGAACTATCGTTCAGCTTCGCTGAAGGAGGTACTTGTGTCAATGGCAAACTCAGTCACGAAGGCTTCCAATGTTCGCGTCGTCCAGAAATCAACAGCGCGGGATACCTCATTGTTCATGTGTTGCACAAGATTGACCCTTGTGGGGGTCCACGTGGGAACCCGGCGAGCTTGAAAGTTCGTCCTTCTCTCTGCTAATCTAGACAACCACTGGTGCAACTCTATGTGGATACTGCCAAAGAAAATTTCATAAGCATCACAAAAAACATACCTTTGTAAAAAGTCACGTGTGCTACAACGCGGATTTGTATTCTCTTTCTCAGCAAATTTCAGATAAGTCTCATCAAGCCAATCCCCGAGTTCCTTCGCAGAGGGCCTCCAGAACATAGCCCTCGAGGTACGACGTAAACCCCTCTTGAGCAGATACTGAGTTCAACCAGCAACGGAACCAATTTGTTGGGCAATAGGGCAGACCCGGGTTTAATCCTTTTATGTCACACCAACAAAGACCCACAGTGTTGGCCCTTTCAGCAACAACCTGCGCGCAGGTTGCAGTCTCACCCGAAACAGCTATGGGGTGTCGCAGAACCAGGTTTCTACAAGAAGAGAGGGATATTACTGTACCTTATCCTTTAATAAACTTATTAATTAACAATTACACAGCTTTGTCATTCACTCATATACAACTTTGCAGATAGGTAAACAACCGTGACTTGCTTAACCCGCTACGGGGAATTCACAGCGAAGCTTGTTGTTAGCAGTGATCTAAGTTATCAATTGTATACAGTTATTAATGCATAAAAGACAACAGAAAAAGAAACAACACAAGAAACCACAACACCGGATATAACGTGGTTCACCCCCAGTGTAGGGGTTACGTCCACAAATTGTGTTTTATTCAACTTGCTACAAAACCACAGTTTCATCTGCGCACTCAGCTGCAGATCCCTTCAGTCCTTAAAAGCCACGCACACAGCAGCAGGCCTCTGCGCACACAGCTGCAGATCTTTCCTTAATCTTCTTACAACTAAAACCCCCTGCGCACAAAGCTGCAGAGGTCATCCACGCACACAGCTGGGACTTAACCTTTCCTTACATAATCAGCCTTAGCTTCACCTTTCTTTCTTTACATCAAAAATCCTAACCTCTCTTATTTACCCAAGTGCCTATTTATATTGCACTATTTACAAAAACATGGATTCAAACCATGGGCACCCTAAACCCTAAACCCTGGTCTTAAGCCGCGGGTTTATTACAATAGCGGACCTTGACTCAACCCCTGATACCCCTAAGACTATTTTGAGTCAAAACTCGCGGAGTTACCCATCTTAAGGACCGTTGAGGTGCGTGCCCCAACACAGATACATCCTTTGGAACTGACCAATCCATAATTTATTTTACCTTTTTGGGGTCCACTACTATCCCATCCTCTGAGATGATATGTCCCAAGTACTATACCTATTTTTTGATGAATATCCCATTTGTTGAACTTTGCATATAATCAATTGTCTCTAAGTATTTACAATAGTAATCTAAAATGTTCTTCATGTTTTTCTTCTTCTTTGGAATATATCAATACATCGTCAATTAAAATCAACACAAATTATTCTACGCATTTGTTGAAAAAATTGTTCATTAGACACATAAAATTAGCAGTTGAATCTATAAGTCCAAAAGGAATGACAACAAATTCGTAGTGTGTTACAAGTTCAAAAAGTTTTTTTTAAATGCATTCACCCTTTGTTCTAATTTAATGGTATCCAAACCGTAGATGAAAAAATTCAAAAACACTTTATCACCTCAAATAAATAGTTAATCCTAGGTAGGGGATACTTATTTTTAATGGTCATATTGATTAGATGATGGTAGTCGATACATAACCTAAAAGTCCCATCCTTATTCTTGACATATAGTATTATTTCTCCTCACATGGACATGCTTGGATGAATGTATTACTTATCTAGCAACTCTCGTAGCTATATTTTTAATCATGTCATATCCAGTTTACTCATCTGGTATGGATATTTTTAAACTGGTGCATACCCTGGCACCAAATCAATTCAGAATTCTATGTCTCACTTAGGAAGTAAAACAAGAATTTTTACAGGAAATGCATCATGGAACTCCTTAAGAAATGGATATTTCTCAATTGATGATTTTTACCCTTATCTGATGATGTATCAGTTAGATTTTAATTTTTATTAAATATATTAAAAAATTTAGCATGATAACATCATAACCATATGCAATAGGATCACTTAAAGATAGACAAGAACAACACAAAAGAAATACACGAGAATTTTATCCTGGGAAATAACAAAGGAGAAAACCCAACAACTTCTTCTGTATAGATTCGTCACTTAGTACAATGTAATATAGAGATAGAAAGACCAAAATATAAATTCCTCGACTTCTTATTCTTCTCTTCTGCAGAGAACTCATATTTATCTCTTAGAGCGAACTTACTTGAGCTTGCAGTGTGTACAAATGAGGGATGACACCTCCCTATTTATACTAATCATGTGTGTGACCTCTTGGTCCAACAAGGTCTACTTATGGACCTGAATGGGGCGAATTGTCCTTGTGGGAGACCAAAAATACATTTTCATTATTTCATTGGGTACTATTTCCCTTACTTACAATAGAGGTTTTACCTCGACTCTTTACATGACCAATTACAATAATGACACCTTCCGATTAGAGGGAAAACATACCCAAAAGGAGGTACAATAGAAGTACAATAATAATAATACAAATAATAAAATGAAGAATATATTCTAAAGTTACATTTACAACCACACTCCCTCTTACCAAGAAAATTATTCTTCCAACCCGGTCATCACCACAACTGGACATAATCTCTGGATCGTCATCATAATGGTTGCAGAAGCTCTCATCTCGTTGACCATTGACTAGTAACATATCTCGAATCTATACATCATCATAAGTTCTACAAATTCAACCCTATTTCATGTTGTATGTAGGCTTATATCCCATCTAGGGCTTCACCAACATATATGTACAGTTTCATCCCTTTTCATGATGGATGTACCTCGTACAGTGCCAATCCTTTTTCATATTGGATGTACCTTGTAGTTCCAGTCCTATTTCATACTGGATGCATATATGTTTAGTTTCATACATATTTCATACTAAATACCCTCACAAGGTTAGTCATGTTTCATATTGAATGTGGATCTCTGCAGTTCCAGTCTGTTTTCATACTGGATTCCTTCATAGGTTCAGTCATGTTTCATACTGAATGTGGATCTCTGCAGTGACAATCCTATTTCATATTGGATGCCTTCTCAAGGTCAATATTGTTTTATAAAAAATGTGAATCTCAGTAGTTCCAGTCCTTTTTCATACAAGATTCCTTCATAGGGCCAGTCCTGCCTCATACTGAATGTGGATATCTGCAAAGCTAGTACTTTTTCATACTGGATGACTTCGCAGAGTCGGTCTTTTTTCATACAGAATGCGGATCTCTACAGGGTCATACCTATTTCATATGAATGCAGGCCTAGCACTATCTAGGACTTCATAGATACAGTCTTGTTTCATACTAGATGTATTTGCAGGGTTAGCCCTATTTCATACTGAAAGTGTATATCTGCAGTGCTAGTCTTTTTTCATACTAGATGCCTTCACAGGGTCAGTCTTGTTTATACTGAATGCATATCTCTATAGTGTCAGTCCTTTTTCATATTGGATCCATTCATAGGGTTAATCCTATTTCATATTGAATGTTGATCTCTGCAGGTTCAGTCATGTTTCATACTGAATGCAGGCCTACCACCATCTAGGACTTTCTTCTCTCGATGGACACCGATCTACACAGCTCCAAGCTTATCCCTGAAGTATTCTAAATTCACTCTCGATGTAGGATTGGTCAAGACATTGGTGATATAATTGTATGTCGCAACATACTATAGCTTTAATGATCCTCTATACACCATATCCCGGATATAGTGATGTCGTATCTCAATGTGCTACGACACACAAGTCATCTCTAACTCAACATTGAACAATCCTGCAAGTAGCTTCTGAATCCACACTACTTCAAAACTTGTTGAACAAGTTGCAATATGCTATGCCTTAGTTGTACTCATTGCTACACTTGTCTTCTTCTTTCCGCACCAAGAAATCATTCCATACCTCAATCTCAAGAAACACCCTGAAGTGCTCTTCCTATTTGTAGCACTACCAACCCAATCAGAGTCAACATATCCTCTAATCTCTTGCATATTTGAGGCCATACTCATTTGTACCCTCCAGGTAACTCATCGTGTGCTTTAACGCAACCATGTGAACATGTATTGACTCCACCATGTACTAGCTGCAAGTATTCATCACAAAGCATAATGTCAGGTGCATTAGCGAACCAATCATCTTCTTGTAGACTATGGCATCAACTATCTATGAAGTAAGTTCATGCAGCAACTTCTAGTTCAATGCCATCAGTGTAGCCTTGAAATCCAACATCTTTACCACATATTTTCCTTAGCTAAGGAAAATCTCCTATGGATTCTGCTACACCTCTAATCCTAATAATCATGTCAAGACTCTCAAACTCTAATATCTATTGTAGTCACTCCCTCTAAAGTGGAGCACAACCCTCCCTCTACATCTTGTACTCTCTGCATCGATTCATTCTATACTGGAGTGACAAGTAGCCTCCTCTATTACATTCTTGATCTTATATATCCAAATGAAAGACACTATGTACTTCCCTTCAGGCCTTGGAATCGCATCCTGGACATAATTCTCCATGATCAACTAGTACTCTTCAATCATAGCCTCCTTCCATTCTTTCTATTCAGATTCTTCTTCATAACTGGAATGATCTACATCAATGATGTCACACAACAGTGCCACATAATTGGAGTGTCTCCAAGTCCTCTTACTTTCTCTAGAAATCCCATATAGAGCACCATAATTTTCTTCATCTTGGATGATCTCTCATGCCCAAGTTGGTCTTCTCTTGGGGGTGTTTTCCTCTTGAGGTGGATCTACAGGTATTTGTGGCTCAGTTATGTCAAGTTCCTCTTCATGTAATTTGTTAAGTGAATCTTCTTTGAGTTTTATGGTTGAACCATCATCACTTGTTATTTAGAACAATCCTCGTCATTCTTTTCTTGTATGTGATTTCATACGATCCTTCCTACAAGTCAAGTTCAGTTGCATGATTAGAAACATTTCATATTTTTCAAATGACAAGTTATTATGCATATGTCACATATTCATGTAACTATATTATCCAATGCAACATTTATCCATATCACGTATACATATGGTACCTTTCTAGATGCCTTCCATCTCTACCATAAAATTATTAAGAGTATGCATTGCTCCCAATATGTCAACAAAGAGATTTCATTCTAGATAAGTAGCAATGGAATGTTGTACAACACCATAGGCTACTTATCCATCACATGCAAGTTAGTAGTATATTGTTCATAAATGCAAACACTCAAACATGCATAATGCATCAAGTAAACATAAATATGTACACAACTAAACAATATCATCTAAGTTACTAGATATATAGGAAATGACAATTTAAGCACTTATCTTTGTTTGTTTTGTGGGTGGACTCCCTCTTGATCATTTTATCCTTGCAAGAATAGTTGGAGTCTCTGACAATATTATTTTCTTCATCGTCTGATTATGAGGACCTATGTTTGTCTTTCTCATGATTGAAAGTGTTGAGCAAGTCTTCTATATCATAGATCTGGGTGTCCCTTCTTCTTCATCAATCACAACTACATCCCTTCTTATCCAAGGTTGAGATGGACAAGAATTTCTTCTTCATCGTGGGTTGAATTCATCTATATCAAAGTACATATTCCTCATCACCTGAGGAATCCTTACTTATTCTCTTCTTGCCAGGTTCATCATCTTCAGTAGTGTGAGCATGATTCCTTTTCATTTTGTTTTCCTTGGAGGATCCTTTGTTTCTGGGACAATCTCTTGAGAAGTGGCCTTTCTCATCACATCCGTAGCATCTAATATTTTTGTAGTCCATTCTTGATCTATGATTATTTTGGAATTTCTTGGGTCTTTTGTGAGAGCGATCCTCCCTATTTCCTTCATTCTTATTTTCTTGAGTTGTTAGAGCTTTATCATCACATGATCCTATCTTCTCTTCCTTGATACTAATCAATCTTCTTCTTGAGTAAATTCTTCCCACAGTCTGTTGAACTTGATTAGTTTCTTTCTAGCACATATCCCATGAATGAATGAGTCTCATGACCTTGGAATTCCATTCAAGGTGTTCATCACACTCTATCCTTCTTCAACATTTTCTTCAATGGCCTCTAGTTGTTCCTTGATCTGAGAAACCCTTGTGAAGTAAGACTGAAAGTTTTATGAATGTTGGATCTTCACATTCTTGAGTTGGTTCCTCAGGTCGTCTTCCGGTTGATGCTCTTTCCTTCAAATAGCTTGGTCAAAGCATCGAACATCTTCTTAGGAGTCTTCAATGATGATACATGAGGGATGAGACTATCATTGATGGACTGTGCAATAATCCTTTTACTCTTATTGTGTTCTTCTTATGGTTTTTCTTTGCCTCTTCTCCCTCTGGTTTTGGAACCTCCTTATTGATGTGTTTATCCAAGTCATTCTCTTATATAATGAGAGAGATTTTATACTTCCATGCTAGGAAGTTATCTTCTCATTTAAGCTTATCCTCAACCTTGGTGTGATTCATCATCTTGATATGAGAACCCTAAATGGAAATAGAAATAAAATAGATCTTACCAATTTGATATGCCCAAGGTGATTCTGGATCTAGATGACCTAGGGTTCCACAGAGAAACCCTAATTTTCCAAAATTGTAATATTAAAGTTATGTCTGGATAGAAATATATGACTCCTAGAGGTGAGTTGTCCATTGAGGTCCTTTTCCAAATTCTGTGTAGGGAAACTCCAAAAACTTGATTCCCTAATTCCTTCCCGGAATGTCCCGCAATGTCATGTCTTAATTATGATGTCTCTCTGAAATTTGTACTATGAAAGGTATGAAAATTCATCTTGAGTTAGAAGGATTTGTCTTCTTTATAACCCCACAAGCTAGAGCAATATTGGATACACCAAGTGGAACTTATGCTAAGTTTCCAAAGGTGACCTGTTATGGACTGGTTCAATATAGAGAACTTGTACGGACTCCCACGTGTCAATGTTTCACCTTTTGGGTCTAAAAATCACACCATAGAAACTACAGTCTATTCCCTATCTGCATCATCTTACAAAATTCAATTTTTGTCTTCTTATCGCGAGATATAGCAATTCTCCATAGGTCACATGTTTAAGACTGGATTTTGGAAGAGGCAGAAAACCTATTTTGGAGGGATCATATATCTTGAATAATATCGAGTCTAAGGCTGAAACTTGCACATAAGGTACATAAATATTACATATATTCATTTCCAAGTTTCATCTCTTTATCCTTCTCCAAACTCTAGGTATAGAGAAAATTTCAATATGACTAGATTTTTCCTTCTAGGGTTTTTCAAGCATGAAACCCTAATTTCCAGTAGTTGCAATTGTAGCGGTATTTTGACTGCACAATGCCTTCTTTTAGGGTTGCTCTAATACCATGTTATATTTTAATGGTTATTCAATATATTAAAACATTTACCATCATAACATCATATTCATTTGCAATAGGATCACTAAAAGATAGACAAGCACAGCATAAAAGAAAGACACAAGAATTTTATCCTAGGAAACTAGAAGGGAGAAAATGCAAGTACAATAGAAGTACAATAATAATATTAATACAATGAAGAATATCTTCCAAAGTTACATTTATAACAATAGTATATGGTAGTTGGAATCCATGCTTATTTGTGCATATAATCGGAATCCCTTCATAGCTCATTTGTGCATATGTAAGGCTTAAATTTTCCTTACATAAATAAATTTAGGTTTCCTTTTATGGTTTTAGTTATTCCTTCATCATCTATACAGTTGAAACTCTTCTCAAAATAGTTTAATACTACCTTGTGACCTTCTATCCAATCCATTCCTATTAACACGACATATGACCCTAAGGGTAATATATTCAGTTCATCCTCAGTATCTAGTCCATTCATTTCTAGTGAACAATTGTGTAATAGATTAATTACCGTTCTTTTTGTTCTGGTCGCTATTTGTACCTACCAATAATTTGGATGTTTTTTCTTTCTTAGCTTACAAAAATCCACAATGAGAGTGTAAATATAACTAAGACTAAACCTGGGATCAATAAGCAAAGATATAGTTTTGTTTGAGATCTTACCTTCATTTTCAACCATTTTTTATTTATGTTTTACGTGGAAGTTCTCCAGAGAAGCATGAATTTTAGGAACGCTTCTTCCAATGTCACTTATTGGTGTGTCCTCTTGCACATTATGCACAATCATGTTGGTATTGTTCTATTTTGGACAGTTCCTTAAAATATGGGGTTCGGAACATCCCCAACAAGTCAAAGGACCCAGAGCAAGTTCATTAAACATTTTATTTATAAAAAATTTAGGCTTATCCCATTATCATTTGTTGGTTGATTTATATAATTGTTCCCTTTATAACCCTTATTCATGTTCTTGAAATGTGTTGGTTTGCAAACTTTCTTACATTGGTTGAATCTATCATGTTTTTTTTTCCTACCATGATTTTGGAGTTTTAGCTCTCTTGTTGTATTGTTTGTAGTATAATTTGGCATTTTGCAATGTTTATTCAAGTGTCTTTGGGTTTTCAAATTCAATTGTATCCTTATAGGATAGTGGTAAACAACTTAGAAAACTTGAATTTTTACCTTGTCATCCTTCATATATGGTACATAACGTAATAGTTCCAAGAACTTATTGATTAGTTCTTCCATTGACATATGTCCTAACTTTAACTCATAGAATTCTTTTATTTTTGTTCAAATTATATTTTGGACATGTACTATTTCTTGAAGTGTTTCTTAAAATATTTCCAATCTCTATTTTTCTTTTTCATCCCCTTAACCAATTTTAAGTCCTACCACCACATACTAGCTTTCTCGTCCAAGTTGTAGATGGTCATATGGGATTTCATGTTGTTGTAGTCATAAATATTAAAATATTTTGACATTCCTGGGAGCCAATCCTATGCTTCAGCTCTAGTCTTGGATTCTCCATTAAATGTTAGGGGTTATAGATCTTCGTGAATGAGCGAAGAAATTGCAACTCTATAATAATTGTGTCCTCTTAACTCAGTTCTTGGATTATTTATTATTTTATTACTTTCCGAAACCATAATGAAGGCTTCGCTTGTTTCTCAACTTTCCATGTAAGAGATTTCAATCATCTATTTTACTTACAAGCACTCCTAAGCTCCCTTCCAAAACTACCCTCTTATGATCATGTTCATATTTCCAATCTACTTCATGTACTTAATCCTATCAATCTAAGTACTATCTACTATTCATGTCGATCTTTATATATATATTATGTTACTAGCCTCCGTCGTTGTTACGGCCTACCATACCTTTTACCTAAGTTAGACATAACTTGGCATCATAAGGTCACATATATTTTAATGGGACCACAAGACCATCTATATGCATGTGGTTGTCATGCACGATAATTAATTTCTACCATACCAACACAATATACAACGTTGGGTGTTAGGATTCATGACCCTTAGAGGATATATACATTGTTTTGACCTCATCCATGGCACACCATAGTCGTAACCTTGGTAGTAATGGCATGCACCATAGATCCCAATGCATATTGACTTAACTGTTTGATGGTTGTGGTATTGAATGTCTACTTGTCGAATTTAATGCACTAAGGGTTGGATATGTGTGTTATCTTTCACCGTGTACTCTCCAGATCTCGGTGAGAGTCAATACATTTAACATGAGCATGCTCCTTATTCACTTGAGGATTCTATGGTCCTCCAACTTAATGGCTTCATCCACTTTTTCTAACCTTCTGCTTATTTACTTGAGGATTCTATGGTCCTCCAACTTGATGGATTCATTCACTTTTTCTCTTGTTATTGTGACTTCATCCTACATTGAGTCTTTCTGGAATATTTCTCAGCTCTCCACATAATTTTTATCTCACACCATGTGCACTAGCTTGCATTAGATTTCCTATTACCATCCACCTTCTATGCTAGGTGGTTTGTCATTAGAGAAAATTTGGGGTCTAAAATGGGCCTTATAAAAAAAAGTGTCATGGATGAGTGTGCAAAGAGTCGTATTTCTCAAGCTAATAGAATTTCAATATTTTGGTAAACCATTATGGTTGAGTTGGACATATAAAGTCAATGATGCTTATGTGTCATATTTTTATTTCACAAAAGCTAACTCCATATAAATATCACCTTGGTTAAGATCATGAAAAGTTCATCTCAATATACGATAAATATACATGAAATAATAAATATAGAATATTTTATAATATCACTAGTTACAAGTCCTTTAAAATATAAATCTCGCATTAATCAAAATAATAGTGAAATAATTTCAAAATAATAAAAACAGTTATATAATTAATCATTTAAAATTAAAAATAAATAATATTTAAAAAGTATCATAAATAAGAAAATAGGAGAGAGGAAAAAATATTGTATTACTTTTGCAATAACTTTCCCTCCTAACTTGGAATTGGGTGTTCTTGGGGGCATTAGAAAGGTTTCAACGAGTGCTACAACTTTCATGTTTTGAGTTCTCTAATATACAGCACTAATTTTTTGGGATGATCGTCTTAGCACTGTAATTGGGTGTTCTTGGTGTCATTAGAAAGGCCTCAACAAGTGCTACAACTTTCATGTTTTGATTTTTCCTAGATTCTGCACCAATTTTCTAAGGCGGCCATTTTAGCACTAGGTACTAAAATGACTCCCCCAAAAAATGGGTGTGGAATCTTGAAAAACTCAAAACATGAAAGTTGTAGAAATCGTATAGGCCTTGCCAATGGAACCAATAACACCCAATTCCAAGTTAGGGCTAGAAATTTATCACAAAAATAACAAAATATTCTTTTCCCCTCTCCTATTTTCTTATTTATTAATTTTTTTAATATTATTTATTTTTAATTTTAAAAGATTAATTATATAACTATTTTTATTAATTCAAATTTGTTCCACTATCATTTTAATTAATATGATATTTATATTTTAAACGTATTTGAAGTATTGATAATATGAAATAAAATAAAATAAGAAGTGATTGCTTATTTTAGTATTTATTGTAATTATATTTTTTGTTTTTTTTCAGTGTTAGATTTTATTAAATATATAAAAAGAAGTAGTGGTACATTTATTAAAAAAATTATAATATAAATTTAAAAATTTTACCACTATATCAATTATTGTTTGTGCACAAGAATTTAAATTTTTCAATAATATTTTCAACCCTCATGTCTTAACTCTACACTAACCCAGTATACTTGTCAACTAAAATTAATGAGATAATATAGGTTTAACGTCACTAGCTAACACCTTCAACTTAGTGTGACATGGCATATCTGTAGTGTGACATGCTTTTTTTCCCTTAGGAGGCCCATTTTAGACCCCAGATTTGCAATAATGACTATTATGTTGACAATTAATACTGGCACGACCATGCCTGATAGCTGAAAGGGGTTTTTCTCTTGGAGTTTTGTGTTGTTTCTTACACCATTATTTTCATTTCTTCTTGGACCTATCTAGGATTTGAATATAGTCCTCACCTCCATGGGGTAAGTATGTTAGAGAGTTTATGGTTGGTTTGCTCTCTGAGTGCTCTATTTACCATTTTTGTTTGGCTTGCAATGTTTGCTCTTCTTGTGATAGTTTAAATTTATCTTCATTTGCAGTTGCTCCATGGATAATTATGGGTCCTCACCCTTTGTGAGGAACCCATCAGGAAGATCCATTTTCATCTTCCTTGGAAATGTTGGAGGTTTCAATGTGTGGATTTGTAAGGTTGTGGTCATGGTCGCTTTCCAGGAGATCCAAATGATCTTTACCCTCATCGTCCCATCTCCTGGTAAGAATATGGTTTAAATCAATGTGTTTATAATTCATGTTGAAACAAATAGACACTCCTTTTATTTTTATTTATAATCTTCGTGTTGTTTCTGTGTAGGGTTTAACAGTAGCTTGATTGTGGAATTTGATGGCTCCTTCCCAAGCTAGGTACTTGGGTTCCTTGTCATTGTTGGTTGCTAAGCAGTCTAGTGTGATTATTCTTTGTTCTATAATTGGTCTATCCATGTGGTCTCAAGCTAATAGATCACTATTTTCATGGTTTTAAACTTAGTCATTCTATGACCCATAGAGTTTTGTTGACATATTTAATATTGGCATGGATCACAACCTCGACTCCTTTACTCTTATTATTAATATAAATACAATGTGTTTTTCTGGGTTCCAGAATGTATATACATGTCTATCAATTACATGGATATATTATCTCTTTGATGTATAGTATTTAGTTTGTATCAGGTGGTGTCCTAACCACCACTCGCCATTGCTTCTTGTAGCTACTTGTATTGGTTCAGGGTTTGAGACCTTCATCTTATTTCCTATAGTTGTTACTTTTTTCACAGTTTGATACTTAATTATTATTATTGGAGGTTTACATTTCAAACCCTATTGAACTTCTTCAAACCTATTTAAAGTTTTAACCAAACCATCAATTACAATAGGGGTTTACTTTTGTCATTTTTTTTATGTGTTAGGGTCAACTCGAACCCCAACTATGCTTGGTGACATTAGGATTACTAAAATTTCAATTTTTATTTTATGCTTGCATTATTTACTAATATTTTCTCAAACCATTTGCTTAACTTATGAGACCTCTAACAGTGTTTTCCTTGTTTTTTTTTTAACATGAGATCTCATAGGGTCGTTGTAGAGTTACTCAAGCTTGTTTTGACTATTCGTTTAGTTATTCCACACTAGGTCAACTCTTGTTTAGTTACAAAAGCAATAGAATTATGTTAATTGTTTGATTTTCATATTATTTTCTGTTGCCAGAAATACTCACCTCTTGCGGACATGGGTTGTTTCCCTAGCTTGAAATCCTTCACAACTAGAACAAATGAGTAACAATAATAAACTGTACTTTCCCTAAGATAAATAAATGTTTGGAATGAAACTTTCACCTGTTATACAGTGTAATGCTACAAACTTCAAGAGTACTATATCTCTACAATTTACCTGCAAAAACACAGCACAAAGCACACAATATCAAAAGTACCAAATACAATCAATTATCTTATATCAATGAATAAGGAATTCGATAATAAAACCAGTGATTAAAACACAATGAGAATTACGGGAAAGGAAATTTTATTGGATAATAAAATGAAGAGAGAGATTGCAACCAATATGCCTTAGTGTTGAAATGTCTCCTCTCAAGCAAGATCCTATACCCAAAGCTTCAACTTGTCTTCCTTATGCTCACCCTAGATTTGGCCAGAATTTTGGTGTTGTAGCATAACTTTCCTCCTTTTACCCCTGTGGGGTGACCCACTCCTTATAGCTCTTGGGAGGATAGGAATGGTTGAGAAAATGGTGGATGAGGTGGAAGGGAGATCCTACTAGGGGGGATTTCGAGTCCAGGTGGTCCAAAAGAGTAGCGATGAGGGTGCCACGAAGCTGATCTTTGAGAAGCTTCGTGAATCTTCTCTTTTTTCCTTTTAAAACTAGATTACCGCCCTTTTTACATGGAGACAGAACGTTACCATGGTTGCATCGCTTATTGCTCAAAGGGATTAGGCAGTGGCACCGCTTATTGTCAACTGAAAAATGTCGTTACTAACAAGGTTAACGCACATTGCACAAAGGGAAAAAGCGGTGGTGGACACAAGTCTAAAATCATGATTCCTGGCCTAAATCTAACTTCATATTTTGAGGATTTGAGGCTAATTTTGATGTTTTGGTTCCTAGCACATGATGGTGATGATAAGTGTGTGTAACAGAATTCCCCCCAAAGCATGAGGATAGAGGAATACGATAGGTGAAATATTTGTAAGAGTAATGTATCACTTCGAGGAAAGAATTCACTTAATCAGAGATCTTCATCAACCTGACTTTTCTGTAATACATCAATACCTTGACTCATATCAACAAACTCATCATCATGGTTGCAGACTGTTGATGTATTTGTAACTTTGGAATGTATTCATCTATATATCTTATGTATTATACCCCAATGTTTGTTCTGGGATGTGTCTGTAATGTAATTGAGTCATGTCATGCCCCTATGTTCCTATCGGGAGTTTCTATAATGTAACAAGTCATGTCAAGTCATTGTGGATAACCCTCCTATTGGTCAAGGGTTAAAGTCCCCGCGGTTGTGGGGCCCTAGGGTTATTAGAATATCCTAGAGAAGTTGACCCTAGGTGATTGATTGTAAGTTTGGCAAGAGTCCCCACCATTTTGTTAAGGATAACCCTCCTTGTTGGTCGAAGGAGGAAAAGTCCCCACAAGTTGTGGGGCACTAGGGTTATTAGACACTCCTAGAGATGTTGGCTCTAGTAATTAATTGTTAAGTGAGGCCAACATGTTGGAGTGGGTTTCAAGTGAACCAAAGAATATAAATAAAGAGTGAGCCTCTCTATTTATCACACACACACTCACTCATTGGGGCGCATGAGTGAGAGGAGAAGTTGTTGGGACAAGAGAGAGACTACTGTTGTCGGGAGATCATCTTTATGTTTTTGGGTTTTACTTTTGGTGTTGATTCTATCTCTAAGGAAGTTGCGGGGTTTTCTCCTTCATGGTTTCCCCGAGGAAAATTCTTTGTGTCTCTTGTCTCTTGTGTTTATTACTATGCATGTTATTCTCTCAATTAAAGATCCTAAGATCATAATGCTAGCTTGAATGATAAAAATCTAGCATGGTATCAGAGCTAACCTGAGAAAAAGAAATTGTGCATCTGTAGAAGCTAGGGCTTCCTACTTGTTGGGTCTCTCTCCACAATCCATCAGAAAACGTATGCTAGGATGACTCTCCATTGAAGGGTGCATCTTCTGTCGAAGCAGAATTCAATTCCGAGCATTTTCAGTTTTTGGTGTGGGAAATTAGGGATTTCTATAGAAGAGGAACTTTTGAGTAATCCCAGCATAGGATTAATCTCCTTATAAAAATCGAATTTTAGAGACCTGGTTCAAGATTTTTGGTTGGGTGAAGCTCCGAGAAATTCAAACCCTAGTTTGACCCCAAGTTGGAAAAACCCTAAATACTAAAACTGATAAGTATTGGTACATTTGCTATATCTCATGATTGACGATGGATCAAGAGCTGAAAATTGCAGAGATATAAGATAAAATGCTGATGTACATTGTATTCAAAATCCAGCCTTATATTCACTATATTCTGGGAGATATGATCCCTCCCATTTAGGGTTCCAGCCTCTTCGAGGATTCATCCCTAAATAGGACACCTGGGGAGAATTGCTATATCTTGGGCTAAAAAGGTCTAAATGAAATTATGAAAATGTTCTAGAAAGGGAACAGACTGTAATTTTGGTGTTCTGATTTTCAGACTCAGAATATGAACCAATGACACGTGGAAGGCTGTACAACTTTGTTGTTCTGAATAGTCCTGTAACAGTTCACCTTGGGAAAATGATCCTAAATATCAATTGGTGAAACCAATTCTGATGAAACCTATGGTGTTGGAATAGGGACATGCGAGGCTACCTCAATGCTAAGTTTCAGACATAGAGAGGCAGTAATTTCTGAGATACCACAGAAATAGTAACAGGCATTTCTGCAGAAGAAATTGGAAAACTAGGGCTTCTTGTTCTAGGAGCTTCCCTCCACTGTTTTCAGAAAAGGAGTACATTGGACAGCTCAAATTGAAGAGATCTATTTTTCTATCCAATCAAATCTAAAATATTCCAAGTTTTGAAAATTAGGGTTTCTTTGACAAACCCTAGATCAGCCAGCTTCGGAACCAAGACGGACACCTCAAATCAGTAAGATCTAATATTTTGCTATTTTCATTTGAGGTTCTCATTTCCAAGTGATCTATCACATTAGCTTGGTGAAGCTGACAACTTCCAAGCATGGAAGTATATGATCTCTCTGAAGAAAATGAATTGGACACCTACATGAGTAGAGAGGTTCCAGTTCTAGAGGGAGATGAGGCCCAAATCCTTACACAAGAAGAACTTGGTCAAGGCCAAGAAGATCATTATTGATTCAATCACGGATCACCTTATACCACAAGTGTCTTCCCTAAAGACACCGAAGATGTTTGATTCCTTGACCAAGATATTTGAAGGGAAGAACATAAATCGGAATATGACCTTAAGAAACAAGTTGAAGAATGTGAAGATCCAAAATGCAGAGACCATACAGTCATATTTTACAAGGGTCTTTCAAATCAAAGAACAACTTGAAGCGATAAAAGAAGTGAAGAATGCAGAAGTGGTGATAGCCACCTTAAATGGCCTCCCAGGATCATGGGATTCATTCATGTGAGGAATGTGTGCCAAAAGGAAGTGATTACTTTCAGCAGACTCTGGGAAGAAGAAGAAGCTCGACTCATAATAAGAGAAGAGAAGATGGGAGAAACTGAAGATCAAGCTCTCACCATCCAAAGAATATCCCTCAAGCGATGAGGAATATGAAGAACTCAACTCTTGAAGAACCTCTTATCCACCTTAGCATTTGGATAAAAAATGATGCTATTATGAATGAAGAACACGATGAAGCTGAAGGCTCAAGAAGGAATCTACCCAGGAAACAAATAAAGATAAGTATTCAATTGTCATTTCATGATATTGTTTTGTTACACATTTGTTTATATTCAGTTAATGTATTGTGCATGATAGAATGTTTGCATTAATGACAGTATACTACTAATATGCATGTGATGGTTAAGTAGCTCATGGTGCTATACAACTCTCCATTGCTACTTATCTAGAATGAAACCTCTTTGCTGACCTATTGGATTAGTTCACAATCTCGATGTTGTCCTAGTAGAGATGGAAGGCATCTAGAAAAGTTTCCATGAGATATGGATGAATGTTGTATTGGCTAAAGTAGTTGCATGATCATATATTTATGCATAAGAACTTTCTAGTATTAATATTTCTTATGAAATTTTTCTAACCATACAAATGCATTTGACTTGTAGGAAAGATCGCATACATAATCGCCTATAAGCAAAGAAGAATGAGACTTGTTCCGAAGAACAAGTGAGGACAGTTCAAGATGAAGAATAATATGATGAATGCAGCGACATCATTGATGTAGAACCTTCCAGCTATGAAGAAGTAACCAAGAAGAAAGGGAAGACTAGTTCAAGAAGAATGATGTCTAGGATGCAGTATCGATACATGAAGGGAAGTTCGTAGTTCCATCATGGAGTAGATGGAAACATCGTGGGATACAAGACAAGATTCATAGCACGAGGCTTCTCACGAAAAGAAGGCACAGACTACAAAAACACATTTGCAGCCAGTGGGAGTTGAGACACATGACAAGCCGAATCATGTGTGCAAATGAAAGAAGGTCTTGTATGATCTCATAAGACACCCATGGGATAACACATACATGACGAGCTTGATGAAGATCTTAACCTTTGCTACAAGGTTCAAGATGAAATCCTATAGAGAATGAAAAGCTCACAGATGGGTGCGAGAAGAACTTTTGAAAAAGTTCAATATAGAGGATCTTGGTATCCAATGATCCTAGACGGATACATAAAATATTAGTAGCAGAGGAAGCTACTTGTCACTTCGGTACAAAATGTTTCAGTGTATAAAGTATGGAAGATGGAGGGAGTATGATGCTTCAGAGGGAGTGACTGTAGAAGATCCTAAGGTTCGACATGGTACGTCAGGTTGGACAGATTACTGATGACTCTAGGCTTTACTGAGAGTAAAGTGGATTCCAACCTTTGCTTCAAGGTGGAAGGCAAAAGACCAGTGATGCTCCTATTATGTGCCGATGCATTATCTTCTAGGTATGGAGGTGTGGCAGAATGTGGATAGAATCTTCCTCGGACAAGAGAAGTATGCAGCAGATATCCTGAAGAGATTCAGGATGATGGATTGCAAGTCCATGACCACACCTATGGCATCGAACATGAAGCTATTGAGTGATACTTCATCAGAAGCGGTTGATGCTACAATGTTTCGTCAGATGATTGGGTCCTTGATGTACCTGACGGACATGAGACTAGATATTTGCTTTGTTTTGAACACCTTGAGCCAGTTCCTGACAGATCTGAGAAATGTTCACTTGATTGTTGCAAAGCATATTTTGAGGTACTTAAGGGGTACAATTGACTATGGGCTCAAGTATGAGGCAAATCAGAAGATTAACCTGGAGGGTTATGTTGATTCATATTGGACAGGAAGATACATCGATAGGAAGAGCACTTCAGGTTGTTGCTTCAGTGTGGGATCAGGTGTGATCTCTTGGTTTAGCAAGAAGCAATCCTATGTGGCACTGAGTACAACTGAAGTAGAGTATGTCGCAGCTTGTTTAGCTAGTTGTGAGGTAGTATGGCTGAGGAAGCTACTGTCTGATTTATTTGATCTCGAGATGGATGCTACTTGTATACATTGTGACAACCAGAGTTGCGTGAAGTTGTCAGAGAATCTAGTTTTCCATGACAAGTCGAAGCATATCGAGATCAAGTATCACTATATCAGGGATATGGTGCAGAGGGGAGCGGTGAAGCTCCAGTATGTTGTGACGGAGGAATAGATAGCTGATGTGTTGATGAAGCCATTGGCTAGGGTGAAGTTCGAGTACTTCAGGGAGAAGCTTGGTGTTCTCCAGATCGAGGTTTCCTCCAAGGGGAAATGATGAGACCCAGAGCCATTCTGACATGGTGAGAGGATTGGTTCCTTCCATGGTCAGATGTAAGGGTTGAGCCATTGTGTCATGGTGAGAGGATTGGTTCCTTCCATGTTAGATATGAGTGCTGAGCCATTCTGATGTGACTATAGGATTGGTTCCTACATGATAAAAAGTAAGCATTGAATGCCATTCTTGGAATGGAGGCACCTGGTCAATTACCAGGTAGCTCAGTCTAGGACTGGGGGCCATTCTGATATGACTGTAGGATTGGTTCCTACTTGATCAAATGTGAGTGCAAGCCCTTTTGAACATGCATGTTGGATTGGTTCCTCGCATGTATCGGATGTAAGTGCAGAGCCCTTTCGAACATGCATGTTGGATTGATTCCTCGCATGTGTCGAATGTAAGTTGAGAGCCCTTTCGAACATGCATGTTGGATTGGTTCCTCGCATGTGTCGAATGTAAGTGCAGAGCCTTTTTGAACATGTATGTTGTATTGGTTCCTCGCATGTGTCGAATGTAAGTGCAGAGCCTTTATGATATGAATGTTGGATTGGTTCCTCTCATGGCCAGATGTGAGTGATGGGCCTTTCTGATAGGGTTGTGGGATTGGTTCCCACATGGTCAAATGTGAGTGTTGGGCATGCCTTTCTAATATGATTATAGCATTGGTTCCTACCTGATCAGATATAAGTGTTGATCGGGCCATTCTGACTTAAGGTCAAAAATAAGCTCTAAAGAAGACCTACATGGAGGCTAGGCCTACAACCAGCATGAAAAAGGGTTGGCTCTGTAGAAATTCCTGTGACAAGAATAATCATGAGATAGCACCCGTGATGATGATCCAGCAGTGATAATGATCTAGATTGAGTGATGATCCAGATCCAGTGATGGTGATCCAGATCGAGTGATGATCCAGACCCAGTGATGATGATCCAGATCCAGTGATGATGATCCAGATCCAGATGAAGATGACTTGAAGATAGAGATGACTTGAAGGTGAATATGACGAGAACTCAATGATGATCCAGATGATACAGAGAAGAAGACTTGTGTTGATAAATTGTGTCAAGAGAATACCTTCCTAGTTAAGAGGGAGTGTTGATGTATTTGTAACTTTGGAATGTAGTCATCCATATATCTTATGTATTGTACCCCGATGTTTATTATGGGATGTGTCTGTAATGTATTTGAGTCATGTCATGCCCCAATGTTCCTATCAGGAGTTTCTATAATGTAGCAAGTCATGTCAAGTCATTGTGGGTAACCCTCCTATTGGTCAAGGGTTAAATTCCCCGTAGTTGTGGGGCCCTAGGGTTATTAGACTATACTAGATAATTTGACCCTAGGTGAGTCATTGTAAGTCAGGGAAAGATTCCCCACCGTTGTGTTAAGGATAACCCTCCTTCTTGGTCAGAGGAGGAAAATTCCCCACAAGTTGTGGGGCACTAGGGTTATTAGACACTCCTAGAGATGTCAGCTCTAGTAATTAATTGTTAAGTGAGGCTGACATGTTGGAGTCAGTTTCAAGTGAACAAAAGAATATAAATAGAGAGTGAGCCTCTCTATTTATCACACACACACACACACTCATTGGAGCGCATGAGTGAGAGGAGAAGTTGTTGGGACAAGAGAGAGACTACTACTGTCGGGAGATCATCTTTATGTTTTTGGGTTTTACTTTTGGTGCTGATTCTATCTCTAAGGAAGTTGCGGGGTTTTCTCCTTTATGGTTTCCCCGAGGAAAATTGTTTGTGTCTCTTGTCTCTTGTGTTTATTGCTATGCATGTTATTATCTCAGTTAAATATCCTAAGATCATAATGCTAGCTTGAATGATAAAAATCTAACATAGACCAATACAAGGTAGCTCCATGCGAGGTGTGAATAATCATGGATACTAAAATACAGCGTAGATCCATGTGAAGAAGACTCAAACTTGGACATAGCTACCAGACATATAATGTAGATCTATGTCATCTGGATGCAAATCTAAGCACAGCCATGACCATACAAATGTGGATCCATGCCAGGACTCATACAAATACTCCATTGCAACCTGGGGAAAGCAATGAGCCCTTAATAAATACCCAATGTCTTCGTCTCGTCTTCTTCAAAGTACGATTCTATCCATGTGATTACAAGGTCTTGATGTCAAACATGGTAGAAACCACTTGATTACCGTTCAATCATGAGAACTGTTAACAAGTGCGAGGGAAATCACCATTGATGTTGATGATTCCCAAGGTACCCTAGTGCAATCTCCTGAGTGTGAATAGATGATCTGATGTTGAATACTTAGTTGAATATTTCGATCAAAGGTCAATGATGTAAACCTATGTAGAAAGCGAGAGGATCTGTCATTGATGCATACAGATCTCAAGGTACTTGTTTTTTGTTTCTAATACTATTCCTTGGATGATGAGCTAAAGTCAACAGGAATAGTCTCTTCAAATGAGGCCATGATGAATCCCACATCGATGACACAAAACTCAGAACAAAGTTCTGGAATTTGACTATGATGTAACTATAGGACTGAATCAAAGGTAATTGACACAAAGGTTGTTTTAACTGCAGATGTAAACTCTCAACATGAATTCCCTTTGAATATTGGGCGACACGACCGAAGACTTGGCAGCATTGACTTAACCAGGCGGACACCAAAACATAATGCGACAACGAGCAATGCATTCTTTGAAATATTCAAAGGAGTGACATGACTCATGAAAGTGGATCGACTTGGAAACAAGATGAATACCCAATTGACTGAATGAAATGCATACAAGTTCCATGTTCAAAGGTGATTAAATACTACCATTTATTGCAAATGAAATATAGTTCCCTTCCCTTAATTTCCCCATCATGATTGATGAGTGCATATTTTCATTTTTACGAGTTCAAAGAGGGTAACAAACACTCATTGTAGCTTACCATAAGATAAGTCCATTCTCATATGTTTCACGAACCTGAGAAAGGAGGAGTTTGTTCCCAAAAGAGGGTCTCTCAGTGTTTAATTTAACGAGTCCATTGAAAGTTAACTTAGTACCATTCCTGTTCAGACAGTCTGAATGGAAACAGAAGAAGACTCCAAAAGTTCATTTTTTGTATGATTTAGTCCCTAGGGCCCAAAAAATTATAAAATAATGATTAAGAGAACTCTTCCAGTCGAGATCATCTAGAGTATACATTTTTAGTAATTAGTCAATCCGAACGGAAAAGGGGTAAACTATCATCGGAAAGAAGACTCTTCAAGTAATTTTACGAGCGTGAAGAAGACAAGTTCACTCGGTAATCTTTTCACATTTAAGGAGTTTGAAAATAGCTTAAACAAGACTCCATTAGGGTTTTTTTTCACAATAAAGGAATTTAACGAGTCTAAAAATAAGTGAAAGTTGACTCAGAAATTTGGTACTGGATTTAAAGAGCACGACCAAATTTCAAAATTAGCCCTCAAGGGATTTTTATGTTTTATGTAAGTACGAAAAAGTCAAAAACAAACTTTCACCTAAACAACAACTTTTAACTCCCATCCCTCCAAAACTTTCAAAAATACTATTAGACCTCCAAAAGATTAAAAATAAGTTTTCAATGACTAATTAAAAGGATAAAATAATTAAAATGATTAAAATAATATAATAAAACCCAAAATATCCCATATAAAAACTAGTGAATAGTGAACAAACTTACAATTTCACTATTTACCACTTGGAGAGCCGTTTGGAGCCATTGGTGTGTAATTTTCAGGTGAGGATTCTGGAGTCATCAGCCAGCCATTTTTTTATCTGCCAGCTCCAAGTAAGAGCTAAACTAATTCCTATCACTTCTATGGTTTTACTTTCTCATTCCATGCAATTTTTTTAGTGTTTGTGGGATTTACCCAAGGGTAAAAAATTCCCACAGGGTAACACACTTACGCCGTTCGAGAAAGGCGGTGCCTCAGCGACATTGTGGTTTTTATGCCCAAATCGGTGGTGCCACCGCTCTATCTTGAAGGGACAAGAGCGGTGCCGCAAACTGCCCTAAAACGCACAAGAGCCGCACCAAAATAATGATTTTTAAGCATTTTTAATTATTGGGATGATGTTCTAATACTTCAAATTGACCTTTTGGCTGGTTACTTTGGCGAATATGGTTGTCTTGAAAGAAAGGAAACATGAACTTGATGATGCTATGGCTGGAGGTGATCTTGGCATTGTGGTCGCTCTACAGGGATGTGGCCTCTTGAAATTTTTCAATGTTCTTGGCATGAGATCTCATGTGAGACTGTTGGAGTATATACTAAGAATGTGGAACTCGAAAAAACAATATTTCAAGGTGGGGGCTCACATTCTTACTATGGAAGTAGAAGACATCTACTTCCTTACAGGGTTGTCCAGGTCCGGGGCTCCTATCTCACTGACAGGTCCTCGGGGAGGAGATGTCACCACACAATAGCTCATAGACCGTCACTGCTTTATAAGTCATTCGAGAGAATTTGAGGTCAAAAATGGGCCTCAAAAGGACCAAAATGTACTATAAAAATCAACCAATTACATTCTAGTAGATGACATCATCCCCCATGGTTGAGGTGGCATTGCATGAGTTAAGAAAGCTTATTTGTCACATTTTCTATGGTTGATGAAAACCCATAGTTAACCAAGGTAGTGGTACAAGTACTTTTAAGTCATAAAGTGAAGTACTCATAATAAAAGTCATTTCACACTTTCTCATAAAATAATATTATTGTTATTTTCAAGTAAAGTACTGACAATTCATTTTCTCATAAAATAATATTATTGTTATTTTCAAGTAAAGTACTCAAAATTCACTTTCTCATAAAATAATATTATTGTCATTTTCTAGTAAAGTACTCATAATTTATAAAAATGTCTTTTCACATTTTTTTATAAAATAATTTATTGTCATTTTCATGTTTTTTTAATTTTAAATTATATATTCACTTAATTGTATTTAATATCATAATGTCAAACTAATATATATATATATATATATATATATATATAATCTTGTAATTTTAAAATAAAATAAATTCATGAATGATATTTATATGAAAAAAATATGTTAGTTATGCATATAAATTAAATTCATTTTTGTTTAATTTTATTTACAAGTTCAAGACAAATAAATGGTAAAGGACAATAAATTATTGGGAATTTACAATGAATCTTAGTCTCATCATTGTAGAGTTATTTTATTAATTTTATTTATAGTCAATTTAGAAAAGTAACTCAACCATGGTTATTTATATTGTGCATAAAAAGTAGTGTAGGAGGTGAGTTGTCATATATACCTACCCCATAAAACCCCTAACTCATAATATTTTAATATATCTTATATTTTTGTAGTACATCTCTTAGGAGGCCCATTTTTTACCTCAAATTCTCTCTAGTGTACTCAGATGTCTTGGAAGAAAATCCCAATCAAATAGGTAATGGACTTTCCTCCCGCACAGTTATTTTTACTATGCAGCAAGTTTCAGGGAGCCAAGGGGCTCATCAGGATTCTCAAGCACATATTCTCTATGCTTTGGAGTCTATGGAACCCATAGTATTCAGCTGGGTTGAGGCTTTACAAAGCACTTTCAAAGAGGAGTTGACCAAGTGTCAACAAGGAGAGCTGAAGCAATTCGGCTATGGTACTCTTAGCATCCTTCTTCTTTGAGAGGGTACCTCATCTGAGGTTGCAGGTAGCTTTCAATGAGCTGAGAGCACGAGACCTTTGCATGTTGCATTGGGTAGAGGTGATGGCCCACCATGGTGGCAGTGGGTCTAAAGTCAAGTATGGGAGTGCCTTCTTTCGTTGGTTGGATGACCAACTACTTATGATTGAGGATTACACATACGCTAGGACTGACATCAAAGGGGGTCCAGACCTAGCCCAACCAGCAGGTGCCCAATGGGGAGACATTGGTAAGTAGAATTCTAAGGCATTGATTATTTTTGTATTTTATGTTTTATAATTCTTATTGATGTTAACGAGAGAATATTTTTATGCAGATGTGGGAGATGCACTGCCTGGGGGTTCCTCCCTAATTGACAAGCGAGTGGGGGATCACTTCATCCACAAAGGAGATGATGAGTTTACTGATTTAGAGGAGAACCTCAATCGATTAACTCTAGATATTATAGATATTTCTATAGATGACCTCCCTAGGAGGTACCAGAGGCACACCACTGGAGTATCGAGTCATTTTGGGTGCTTTCTACGGAGGGTATCGAGAGCTATCATTTGTTATCACAAGCATCATTAGCTATCCCATATGTTGTGGACAATGAAAGCTATCTAGCTTCAGTATTTTTTTTATTTTGTATATCTGAAAGCCAATGTGCTTCAGTCAGAGTCTCGAGACCATATGTTTTGTAAAACACTGCTTTATATATATATATATATATATATATAAAGAGAGAGAGAGAGAGAGACTTATCTATGGCGTCTTATCTGTGTTCAAATGTGGAATGATATTTATATGAGTTTTTATGTCTTTTTGTTGTTCATGTTTATTTACAACGAACCATGTTTACTTATCAAATGTTATGTGTGAGCAATATACCAGTCCAACATGTAATTGGCTAATGAGTCTGCAACTATGTTACAAGACCTAGGAATATGCTGATAAGTAATAGTTTCAAATGACTTTTCTAATAAACGCACTCTTCAAAAAAGACGAAGAAGCATAGGGTTTAGGATGGCATATACGTGATTTAAGTGAAAAACCACTAGCTGAGAGTCCATGAAGACTACCAAGTGATCAATGTATCGGGATGCAGCCTCAGTTAACAAACCTATTACCGCATGATACTCGACGATATTATTGGTGGTTGGACCTATGCAAACTGCTCCTAAATTAATTAAGTCATGAGCTGGGGAATATAAAACCCAAGCAGCTAAAGCAAGGTTCAGGGTATGATGGAAAGCCCCATCAGAAAAACCATCAAAATCCATTTGATATGCATAATCAAAACATGGTATAAATAGTACTGACAAAAACTCAAAACCATATCAAAATAATGAAACTACACGAAAAAAAATTTAATCAATGTACATATATACAAGGTACTAAAACAGAAATGTATTTAATCATAGTACCTTTTTAGGTACAACCCATTGCGAGGTTTCCCGAAAGGTATCCCATCATAATCAACAAGCTCATTGACCCCTTTCTCTAAGACTTTACTCATGATGTAGGGACCATACCACATGGATTCCAACTTCCCTTTTCCAAGTTTGTCATGTTTCTGATCATAAGTCAGAACCATGTCTCCTTCATTAAATACATGAGGTTGAATGGATTTATCGTATTGAGCCTTAACGCTTTCTTATGTGCCTTGTTAGCTAAGGCAGCATCTCTTCGATTCTCATCAAGGTTTGTGAAGTACAAAAAGTGTTCTTCTTCGATAGAAGTGTTTGGGAGAAACTCATCTAAAATCTTGAGTGATGGGATCTCACACTCAATAGGTAGGATAGCTTCCAGTCCATAGACCAACTGAAACGGAGTGAAACTAGTTGTTGTTTTAACCAAAGTTTTGTAATCCCATAGTGCAGAAAATAGAGTTAAGTGACAGTTGGATTTATGATCTCCAACCATTATATGCAGCATAGTATTCAAGACTTTGTTAATGGCTTCAACTTGACCATTGGCCTATGGATATTAAGGATTTTAGTTCTCATGACGAAAACCCAGTTTAGCACTCAACTCATCCATCATGTGATTACGGAAATGGGATCCGTGATCAGTGACTATGGCTTGTGGAACTCCAAACCTAGATATTACGTGATTGAAAAGGAAGAGGGAAGCATTCTTACTATCCTTTGCTATGTAGGCATTGCCTCAGCCCATTTTGTGAAATAATCCATGGCTGCTATGATGTAACCATGCCCCTCAGCTGAGGTAAGCTTACAATGCATGATATATATCCCCCATTTGGTAAAGGGGCCAATGGAAATGACGGGGTGTAATGGAGTATTTTTTTGGATAAAAACGTTGACAGGGTTGGATAAAAATGTTGACAGGGTGGGAATTGTTTAACCGCCTCATGACAATCTTTGAAGATTGAGGGCCAAAAATACCCAGCGTGAAGGATTTTTTGAGTTGTAGCCATCCTAGAAATATGACCACCACATGCTCCAAAGTGGCAGTCATTCATGAATTTTTCAGCCTCGTCATGAGTAAGACATCATCGAAGAATGGAGTAAATACCATGCTGGTATAATTTGTCATTTAAAATGAGGTAATATTTCATGTGGTGACGGATGCGTCAGCAATCGTCAGAGGATATATCGAGCTGAAATATTTGGATCTAGAGATAGATGATCAAATCTCCATACCATGGGTCAATTGTGATAATCAGGAACAAAAATTCATCTGGAAATGAATAATTGGGCTCAGCTTCCATGATATCACAAGTAAGGTCACACATTAACTCTGCAAAGACTAGGGACTTCTTGGAATTAGCCTTAGCAAACTCGAGATTGAATTCCTGCAGGATAACTAACGGGAATACTTTCCCCCTGGCACTTGAGGAGTCAAAATGTAATACATAGGGTTTTGATCAGGGAGAACAATTGTAGTGCGTAGTAGAATGTAGTGACAAAAACGTTGCACAGCGATGACCATAGCCAAAGCTAGCTTCTCCACATGTGAATAGCGGGTTTCAGAGTCAAGAAGACTCTTACTTAAATAGTAAATCACATGTTCTTGTTCATTCATATATTCCTGCACCAAAACCATACCGATGGTAGTTGTGGAGGCATTAACATAAAGTAGAAATTATTTTGAATAAATTGGGGAGTGCAACACTCGTGAGTGTGTCAGAGCATGTTTCAAATTATCAAAATCTCTTTGGGCCTAGTCATCCCAAAAAAACAGAGTGTTCTTTTTTAGGAGACGCATATAGCCATGAGTTTTTATGCAAAGTTACACACAAAATGGTGAATAAATTTTGCGTTCCATTGCAAACTTTGGAGTTCCGTAATGTTGGTTGGGGCGGGTAATGCCAATATAGAAGCTACCTTCAAAGGATCTATCTGAATACCAGCTTTGGAAACCATGAAGTCAAGAATACATATAGTTTCAACACAGAAAACACACTTATGTGGATTAAGTCGGATGTGATAATGATGACATCGAATGAAAATGTTCCTAAGATGCATTCAGTGATCTTCTCTCTCCTGGGAATGAGAAGGGAGATCATCTAGGTACGGTTCCACGATCTGCTTAATATCATGAAAAGTGTAAGACATGGCTTGCTGGAATGTAGCTCCGACATTTTTCAAACCAAAGGATAACTTTCGATAAGAAAAGGTTCCCCATGAACAAATGAATGTCATTTTATGTTGGTCAGTGGGTAATATTTCTATCTGATTATAGCCGGAAAAACCATCCATAAATGAAAAGATGACGCTCCCAGCACAGTTATCAATGATTTGATCGATATGAGGAGTGCGAAAGTTGTCCTTGGGACAACCCTTATTCAAATCTCGGAAATCGATACAAACCCTAATAGTGCCATGTTTCTTATCTATAGGAACAATATTAGATATCCACTCAGTTAGCAGTACATGATAAATAAAACTAGTTTTCACAATTTTTTCAACCTTGACTTTTATTGCCGGATCTTTCCTTGGATGGACTTGACAAAGTTTTTGCCGAACTAGTCTCGTCATGGGGTAAGTTTTGATCTCGTGTATAATTATAGATGGATCAATCCCAAGCATTTCTTCATACCTACAAGTAAAAACATCTTGGAATTATTTGAACAAAGCTCTATATCTTTTAGTTTCTTCAGTTGAACGGTTCTAGTCTACATGAACATGTTCAACAGTTCTAGGCTTCATGGATATGTCTATGGGATTCGTCTGAGTGATGTTACACAAGTTTCCTTCAGAATCAATGTCTTGTAACAACACAGGAATCCAAGGATTTTCGACAATATCAGAGATAATGAGAGAAAAAAAATAAAAGTCTAGTGAATTGACATGGGGAAGGAAAGAAGATCTATGGTGATGGTCTTCCCATACAGGTTCATATGCACTCATGTGTTAGAAAACAGGACCGCAAAGCAATAACAAATATATAGTTAAATCATTAAACAAGATGCAAAACACATTAAACACATTACATAGAGACACATATATAACATGGTTCACCCAAACGATGGGCTACGTCCACAAAGAAATTGTTAGTCCTTTTATTACAGTCCAGAAATATGAAGGGATAAAACCTGTAGCAAAACCATTGTACTTCCTCTTCACGCTCTCACAATCTCTCTCACACAATCATAGAGATTGTTTACAATGCAATAATACCATACACAGTCATGTTACAATGATTTCTTTTATAGGGGAAAAATACTACGGTTAACCCAATACCATGGGTCCGCGTAACTATTGGCCAACACACATCCTAAAAAATATTATCGCGGGCTCTGCCTCCGACCCCCAAGGAAGGGAGAACAAGTGTACAGTACACCTGGGGTACAAACACAACTGAATAATATCTATGGATTTGGAAGATCAGGCTCCACAACCAACAATCTCCCACTTGGAGACTGATCACAAAAACTCCACCACTGTTGCACTTGTTAGACTATGCTCTAGACCTTGGACTTGGAAAATTTCTTATTTTCACCTTCATGCTTGAAGGCCAATAGAAACCGAAGAGGAACTCAGTTTCTCTCTAGTTAATCCCTTTGTCAACATGTCTGTAGGATTCTGGCTAGTATGTATCTTTTCCAGTTTTAACAGTTCTTCATCTAGAACAGATCTTATGAAGTGGTACTTGAGTTGTAAATGTTTAGTGTTCGAATGAAAGGCTGAGTTATTTGCAAGATGAATGGAACTCTATATGTCACTGTACAACCTTCTATTCTCCTGCTTCTTACCCAATTACTCCATGAACCTCTGCAACCAAATCATCTCCTTACTAGCGTCTGTAGCAGCAACATACTCTGCTTCTATTGTTGAAAGTGCAACAACCTGTTGTTTTTTTGAAATCCAACTTACTTTTGTTCCACCCACAGTAAACACATACCCTATGGTGATCCTCCTGCTGTCTTTATCGCCAACCATATCTGCATCAACATATCCCTGTAGAACAGTGTCTGAACCTCGAAAACATAATGCATGAGAAGTGGTACCTCTCAAATACCTGAGAATCCACTGTACTGCTTTCCAATGCTCTTTACCTCGATTATTCATATACCTGCTCACAACTCCCACTTCATGTGCAATATCTGGTCTTGAGCATGTTAGATTTTTATCATTCAAGCTAGCATTATGATCTTAGGATCTTTAACTGAGAGAATAACATGCACAGCAATAAAACACAAGAGACAAGAGACACAAAGAATTTTCCTTGGGGAAACCATAAAGGAGAAAACCTCTCAACTTCCTCGGATATAGAATCAGCACCAAAAGTAAAACCCGAAAACATAAAGATGATTTCCCAACAGCAGTAGTCTCTCTCTTGTCCCAGCAACTTCTCTCTCACTCATGCGCCCCAATGAGTGAGTGTGTGTGTGATAAATAGAGAGCCTAACTCTCTATTTATATTCTTTCGTTCACTTGAAACCCACTCCAACATGTCGGATTCACTTAACAATTACTTACTAGAGCTGACATCTCTAGGGGTGTCTAAAAACCCTAGTGCCCCACAACTTGTGGGGACTTTGCCTCATCCAACCAACAAGGAGTTTTATCCCTAACACAATGGTGGGGACTATTGACCTGACTTACAATGACGCACCTAGGGTCGACTTCTCTAGGATAGTCTAATAACCCTAGGGCCCCACAACTGCGGGGACTTTAACCCTTGACCAATAGGAGGGTTACCCACAATGACTTGACATGACTTGTTTACATTATAGAAACTTCCTGGAATAAACATCGGGGTATGACATGTCTCAATTACATTACAGATACATCCTGGAATAAACATCGGGGTACAATACATAAGATATACAGATGAATACATTTCAAAGTTACAATTACATCAACACTCCCTCTTAACTAGGAAGGTATTCTCTCGACACAATTTATCAGCACAAGTCTTCTTCTCTATATCATCTAGATCATCATTGAGTTATCGTCATCTTTATCTTCAAGTCATCTTCATCTTCAAGTCATATTCATTTGAATCTGGATCATCACTCGATCTGGATCATCATCACTGAATCTAGATCATCACTCGATCTGGATCAGCATCACTGGATCTGGATCATCACTCGATCTGGATCATCATCACTAGATCTAGATCATCACTCAATCTGGATCATCATCACTGGATCTGGATCATCACTACTAGATTATCATCACTGGATCTAGATCATCACTCCATCTGGATCATCATTGGACATCATCACTGGATCTATATCCTCACTCGATCTAGATCATCACTGCTAGATGTGGATCATCACTGGACATCACTGGATCTAGATCCTCACTCGATCTGGATCACTACCACGGGTGCTATCTCATGATTCTTCTCATCACGGGAACTTCTACAGAGCCAGCCCTTTTTCATGTTGGTTGTAGGCCTAGCCTCCATGTAGGTCTTCTTCAGCACTTATATCTGACACCAAGTCAAAATGGCCCGCCCAGCACTTACATCTGACCTACTCATCAGAAAGGCACGCCCTGCACTCACATCTGATCATATAGGAACCAATCCTATAATCACATTAGAAAGGCCCAACACTCACATTCACCAGCATGATAGGACACAACTACTATCATCTGTGAAAAGGCTCAACACTTACATCTGACCTACTTGTCAGAAAGGCACAGCACTCACATCTGACCTACTTGTCAGAAAGGCATGCACTCACATATGATCTTGTAGGAACCAATCCTACAGTCACATCATAATGGCCCCCAGTCCTAGACTAAGCTACCTATTAACTGACCAGGTGCCTCCATTCTCCCAAAGAATGGCAGTAGCCCTTACATCTGACCTACTCGTCAGAATGGCCAGCACTCACATCTGACATGGGAGGAACCTAATCCTTTAACCATGATAGAATGGCTCAGCCCTTACATCTGATCAAGTGGGAACACATCCCTCTATCACATCAGAATGGTCATGCACTCATATCTAATCATGTGAGAACACATCTCACAGTCATATTAGAACGGCCCTCAGTCCTAGACTGAGTTTTCCTAGTACCTCACCAGGAAGCTCCATTCTAAGAATGGCAATAGCCCTTATATCTGATCATGTAGGAACCAATCCTACAGTCATATCAGAATGGCTCAGCACTCATATCTGACATGGAAGGAACCAATCCTCTCACCATGATAGAATGTCTCAGCCCTTACACCTGACCTACTCGTCAGAATGGCTTCCGAACTCGTCACTTCCCCTTGGAAGGGACCTTGATTTGGAGAACACCAAGCTTCTCCTTGAAGTGCTCAAACTTCACTCTAGCCAATGGCTTCGTCAACAAATCAGCTATCTGATCGTCTGTCGCAACATATCGGAGCTTCACTGCTCCCCTCTACACCATATCCCTGATATAGTGATACTTGATCTCAATATGCTTTGACTTGTCATGGAACACCGGGTTCTCCGACAACTTCACACAACTCTGATTGTCGCAATGTATACAAGTAGCATCCATCTCGAGATCAAATAAATCAGACAGTATCGTCCTTAGCCATACTACCTCACAAGTAGCTGAACAAGTTGCGACATACTCTGCTTCAGTTGTAGTCAGTGCCACACAGGATTGCTTCTTGCTAAGCCAAGAGATCACACCTGATCCCATACTGAAACAACATCCTGAAGTGCTCTTCCTATCGATGGCACTGCCTACCCAATCTGAATCAACATAACCTTTTGATTCGCCTCATACTTGAGCCCATACTCAACTGTACCCCTCAGGTACCTTACTACATGCTTTGCAACCATTAGGTGAACATGTCTCAATGTGTTCACAGCAAAGCAAATATCTGGTCTCGTATTTTTCAGGTACATCAAGGACCCAATCGTCTGACGATACATCATAGCATCAACCATCTCTGATGAAGCATCACTCAATAGCTTCATTTTCGATGCCATAGGTGTGGTCATGGCCTTATAGTCCATCATCCTAAACCTCTTTAGGATCTCTACTGCATACTTCCCTTGTCCGAGGAAGATTCCATTCGCATTCTGCCACACCTCCATGCCTAGAAAATAGTTCATCGACACATAACAGGAGCATCACTGGTATTCTGCCTTCAACCTTGAAGCAAAGGTTGGAATCTGCTTTACTCTCAGTAAAGCCTAGATTCATCAGTAATCTATCCATCCTATCATACCATGTCGAACTTCAAGATATACTATATTCACTCTGTCTAAAGCGAAGCATCATACTCCCTCTGTCTTCCATACTCTATGCACTGAAACATTCTGTACTGGAGTGACAAGTAGCTTCCTATGCTACTAGTATTTTATGTATACATCTAGTGTATAGAATTTCACCTTCAACCTTGTAGCGAAGGTTAAGATCTTAATCAAGCTCATCATGTATGTGTTTCAACTCCCACCGGCTGCAAATGTCTCTTCGTAGTTTATGCCTTCTTTTCGTGAGAAGCCTCATGCTACGAATCTTGTCTTGTTTCCCACGATGTTTCCATCTACTACATTATGAACTTCTCTTCATGTATCGATACTGCATCCTAGACATCATTCTTCTTGAACTGGTATTCCCTTTCTTCTTGGTTACTTGTTCATAGATGGAAGGTTTTGCATCAATGATGTCGCTGCATTCGTCATATTATTCTTCATCCTGAACTGTCGTCACTTGTTCTTCGGAACAAGTCTCATCCTTCTTTGCTTGTAGGTGATTCTATATGTGATCTTTCCTACAAGTCAAATGCATTAGTTGTATGGTTAGAAACATTTCATAAGGTATATTCATAATGAAAACTTCTTATGCATAAATATATGATCATGCAACTATTTTAGCCAATACAACATTCATCCATATCTCACGGAAAATTTTCTAGATGCCTTCCATCTCTACCAGGACAACATTGATATTGTGCACTAATCCAACACATTCTTCGAGTGAATGAATCTCATGATCCTGGGAGGCCGTTCAAGGTGGCTATCACCACTTCTACATTCTTCACTTCTTATTTTACTGCTTTCAATTTGTTCTTTGATTTGAGAGACCCTTGTAAAGTATGATTGTATGGTATCTGCATTCTGGATCTTCACATTCTTCAACTGGTTTCTTAAGGTCATCTTTGGATGTATGTTCTTCCCTTCAAATAGCTTGGTCAAGGAATCAAAAATCTTCGATGTCTTTAGGGAAGACACTTGTGCTACAATGTGATTCGTGATTGAATAAACAATTATCTTTTTGGCCTTTACCAAGTTCTTCTGGTGTAAGGCTTTTAGCCTCATCTCCCTCTAGAACTGGAACCTCTCTACTCATGTAGGTGTCCAATTCATTTTCTTCAGAGAGATCAAATACTTCCATGCTTGGAATTTGTCAACTTCACCAAGCTTAACATCAAGCTGATGTGATAGATCACTTTGAAATGAGAACCTCAAATGCAAATAGCAAAAGATTAGATCTTACCGATTTGAGGTGTCCGTCCTGGTTCTCGAGCTAGCTGATCTAGGGTTTGTCAGAGAAACCCTAATTTTCAAAACTTGAAATCTTTCAGATATGATTGGATAGAAAGATATATCTCTTCAAGGAAAGTTGTCCAATGTACTCCTTTTCTGAAAATAGTGGAGGGAAGCTCCCAGAACAGGAAGCCCTAGTTTTCCAATTTCTTCTGCATAAATTCTTGTTACTATTTCTGCGGTATCTCTGAAATTAATACTCCTCTATGTTTTAAAATTCGCACTGAGGTATCCTCGCATGTCCCTGTTCCAACACCATAGTTTTTATCAAAATTGGTTTCACCAATTGGGACTTATGATCATTTTCCCAAGGTGACCTTTTACATGACTGTTCAAAACATTGAAGTTGTACGGACTTCCATGTGTCATTGGTTCGTCTTCTGAGTCTAAAACTTAGACCACAGAAACCACAGTCCATTCCTAGAACCCTAACTTGTAGGGATCATATCTCCTAGAATATAGCGAATCTAAGGCTGAATTTTGGATACAATGTAAATCAAGATTTTATCTTCAGCCTTGGCAATTTTTAGCTCCTGATCCTTGTCCAATATTGGGATATAGCGAATGTACAACAACTTAGCAGTTTTAGTATTTAGGGTTTTTCTAGCTCGGGGTCAAACTAGGGTTTGACTTTCCTGGAGTTTCATCCAACCAAAAATATTGATCCGAGTATTTAAACTTCAATTTTTATGAGGAGAGAAATCCTATGCAAGGCTCACTCAAAAATTCCTATTCTATAGAAATCCCTAATTTCCCGCACCGAAAACTGAAAATGTTCGTAATCGAATTCTGCTTCGACAGAAAGATGCGCCCTTCAATGAAGAGTCAGCCTAGCATACTTTTTCTGATGGATTGTGGAGAGAGACCCAAAAAGTAAGAAGCCCTAGCTTCTGTAGCTGCACAATGTCTTCTTCTCAAGTTAGCTCTGATACCATGTTAGATTTTTATCATTTAATTTAGCATTATGATCTTAGGATCTTTAACTGAGAGAATAACATGCACAGCAATAAAACACAAGAGACAAGAGACACAAATAATTTTCCTCAGGGAAACCATAAATGAGAAAACCCCGCAACTTCCTCAGAGATAGAATCAGCACCAAAAGTAAAACCTGAAAACATAAAGATGATCTCCCGATAGCAATAGTCTCTCTCTTGTCCCAGCAACTTCTCTCTCACTCATGTGCCCCAATGAGTGACTGTGTGTGTGATAAATAGAGAGGCTCACTCTCTATTTATATTCTTTCGTTCACTTGAAACCCACTGCAACATGTTGGCCTCACTTAACAATTACTTACTAGAGCCAATATCTCTAAGAGTGTCTAATAACCCTAGTGCCCCACAACTTGTGGGGACTTTGCCTCCTCCAACCAAAAAGGAGTTTTATCCTTAACACAATGGTGGGGACTATTGCCCTGACTTATAATGACTCACCTAGGGTCGACTTCTCTAGGATAGCCTAATAACCCTAGGGCCCCACAACTGTGGGGACTTTAACCCTTAACCAATAGGAGGGTTACTCACAATGACTTGACATGACTTGTTTACATTATAGAAACTTCCTAGAATAAACATCTGGGTATGAAATGACTCAATTACATTATATATACATCCCATAATAAACATCAGGGTACAATACATAAGATATATGGATGAATACATTCTGAAGTTACAATTACATCAATAGAGCACACCATGGCATACATCAAGCTTCCAACCACTGATGAATAGGGAATCCTGGACATGTAATCTATATGTTCCTGTGTCTCTGGACACATCTCCATACTTATTTTGAAATGGATGGCTAATGGTGTACTAACTAGTTTTGCATTCTGCATTATAAACCTCTGCAACACCTTTTCTATGTGCTTACCTTGAGACAATGTCAATTTGCGATTTTTCTTGTCTCTTGTTATTCTCATACCAAGGATTTGCTTTGCAGCACCCAAATCCTTCATCACAAATGAATTAGCTAGTTTTCTTTTTATCACATTTATATCTTGCATGTTAGACCCTACATCACACATGTCATCCACATACAATAACAAGATAATATATCTTCCGTTATCTAGCCTCTTGAAAAAAAAAATGGTCAGAATGACATCTATCATAACCTTGTTCTATCATAAACTTATCAAACTATAAATACCAATGCCTTGGAGCTTGCTTTAGGCCATACAAGCTCTTCGTCAACCTGCAAACCAAATTCTCCTTCCCTTTGACCTCATACCCCTGTGGCTGCTGCATATAAATATCTTCCTCCAAATCCCCATGGAGAAAGGATATTTTTACATCTAACTGTTCAAGATCCAAATATTCTACCACCACTAGACTTAAAATAGTTCTAATTGAAGTCATTTTAACAACAGGAGAAAATATTTCATCAAAGTCGATACCTTTCTTTTGTGCAAACCCCTTTACAACAAGTCTAGCCTTGTACCGCTTCTTGCCTCCATCTTCTTCCTTCAACCTGTAAACCCATTTATTCTGCAATGCCCCTTTTTCTGCAGGAAACTTAACCAAATCCCAAGTCTGGTTTCTTACCAATGAGTGCCTCTCCTCATCCATGCCTTTCTCCCACTTCTTTCTAGTTTCTACCTGCATTGCTTCTTCAAAACATTCTAGTTCACCAGAATCAGTCATCAATAAATAATACAGTGAAGGAGAGAATCATTCAGGGGGTCTACTTAACTTGGTATATTTTCCTACAGTTGCAGGAGTTTCAGGTACCTGCTGCTGCTCTTGATTTCCTGGTGCCTTTGGAACTTTATTTTCTTTGATTTCATCAAGCACTGTGTACTCTTTGTTTTCCTTTTCCACTTTCTTTCTCTGCAATTGATCTTTGTACATGACCTTTTCATTGAATACTACATCTCTACTCCTAATGATTTTTTGTTTTTCATAATCCCACAAATGATAACCAAAATCATCAACCCCGTATCCAATAAAGGTACATTTCTTGGATTTAGCCTCAAGCATTGTTCTATCATCTTTATCAATATGGAAAAATGCTTCACAACCAAATGTTCTCAAAGATGATTATTTTACCTGTTTACCTGTCCATGCCTCCTCTAGAATGCCACCATCCAAAGTGCTTGAAGGCCCCATGTTTATTAAATAAACAGCATTGTTTACAGCATCAGCCCAAAAATGTAAGGGTAACCCTACATGCAATCTCATTCACCTTGCATGCTCCATGATCATTCTGTTCATCCTTTCTAACACGCCATTTTCTTGTGGTGTTCCAGGGACTGTCTTCTCTCTACGAATCCCATTGTGTGAACAGTAACTGTCAAAATCCTTGCTGCAGTACTCACCTCCATTATTAGATCTGAGACATTTCAGCCATTTTCCTATCTCATTCTCAGCCAAATATTTCCACTTCTTAAAAGTATCAAACACATCAGATTCCTGTCTAATGCAATAAACCCAAGTTTTTCTAGTTGCATCATCAATAAAAGTAACATAATAATGAGATCCACCAAGAGATTGTACCTGAGCTGGTCCCCATGCATCTGTATGGACAAGCTATAACTTTTCACTCTTCTTTTGTTTCCCAACCCTGAGAAATATAAATCTCTTATGTTTTCCATAAACACAGTTCTCACATAATTCCAAACTTACATGCTTCAGATCTGGAAGCAGTTTCCTTGAGTGGAGAATCCGCATCCCCTTCTCACTCATGTGGCCAAGCCTATGATGCCACATCGACACATCTGTTTCTATGGAAGCTACAGAGATATAATAATCAGTATTATGAGGACATAAATATAACGTACTTATCCTTTCTCCTTTTGCTATTACCATTGATCCTTTAGTGACCTTCCACCATGTTTCTCCAAACGTAGACAAACAGCCTCCATCTCCCAACTGCCCTATTGAGATCAGATTTATTTTCATAGCAGGAATGTGCCTTACATCTTTTAGAAGCCAGTAATTTCCATTATTTAACTTAATCTGTACCTTACCCTTTCCAACAATTTTACATGGTTTATCATCCCCCAATAACACATGCCCAAAATCACCTTGAACATAATCATGAAAGAATTTCCTATGGGGTGTAGCATGACATGAAGCCCCTAAATATACTACCCAGTAATCACTAGTATTATCTAATGCAAGAATCAAAGCATCTTGTAACACATCACCTGCTACATTTGCTTCCTGAGTAGTCTCTTATTGTCTGTCTCCTTTCTTCTTTGGAGCTCTGCAGTCTTTCTTCAGATTTCCTTTCTTACCACAATTCCAGCACTCTATTTTTCCGAATCTGGACTTGGATCTGCCCCTTTTAGGCTTGTCGTAATTTCCTAGGCTCCTTCCTCTCTCATTTCATCTCCCTCTGCTCTCCATGGTCAAGACATTACCTGATGTCTCACCTGTGCTTTTTCTTCGCATTTCCTCACTAAGAATAACACCAACAACATCATCAAACTTAAGAGTGTTTGAACTAGGGACAGAGTTACTTACAGCCATGACCAAGATATTCTAGCTTTCTGGTAATGAACGCAAGATTTGAAGAGCCCTAACCTCATCATTAAAGTTCACGTTTGCAGAACTTAACTGACTAGTAAGTGTATTAAACTCATTTAAATGATTGGCACCAGATCCACCTTCCGACATCTTCATATTAATTAAACACTTCATTAAAAATACCTTGTTGGAAGCTGAGGGTTTTTCATAAAGCTTACCCAATGCGCTCATCATGCCCTACGTTGTTTTTTCTTTCAAAATATTGAAAGCCATCGACGAATCCAGGAACAGTCATATTGTTCCTAATGTATTTCTATCAAGAACCTCCCATTCTTTATCCTTCATAGCCGCTGACTACTTTTAGTTTCCGCCCAAAGGCAAGTACATATCCTTCTGGTACATATAGTCCTCCATTTGCATCTTCCATAACTAATAGTTTTGGTCGTTAAATTTCTCGACCCTAAACTTTTCCTCTTCTTCCATTGTTCCCACTCGAACCAGGAACCCTTCTTTCCTGCAAGTTTACCAACCAAATAGACCTTTTGGCTCTGATACCAATTGTTAGAAAACAGGACCGCGGAGTAATAACAAATATATAGTTAAATCATTAAACAAGATGCAAAACACATTAAACACATTACAGAGGGACATAGATATAACGTGGTTCACCCAAATAATGGGCTACGTCCACAAATAAATTGCCAGTCCTTTTATTACATTCCAGAAAGATGAAGGGATACAACCTGTAGCAAAAACGTTGCACTTCCTATTCGTGCTCTCAAAGTCTCTCTCACACAATCACAGAGATTGTTTACAATGCAATAATACCATACGCATCTGTGTTACAATGCTTTCTTTTATAGGGGAAAAATACCATGGGAAAATACTATGGTTAACCCAATACCATGGGTCTGCGTCACTGTTGGCCAACACACATCCCAAAAAAAATTCTCGGGGGCTCTGCCCCAGAACCCCAGGGCAGGGGGGACGAGTGTATAGTACACCTAGGATACAAACATGACTGAATAATATCTCTAGATCTGGAATATCAGGCTCCACAACCAAGATCATGATCTCTGTAATAGACTCATCTGATGGGAAAGTCTGCGAGAGATAATCCAGAGTGGGGAGAGCGGAATCTAGGAAATAAGATAGATGGTAAGGATCTAATGCCACTAGATGATTATCATCATAGTAGTCATCAGAAGCAGAGTGTATGTCCTTGTAGAGTTCTTCATGAGGACCTAGAGGAGGTGTCACAGCAATTTCTTTACCTTTAGGAATGTGCCCGGTTGTAGAGATCATATTCACCATTTCTACTTATGTACTAGGAGGAGTTAAGGGACAAATACCCATAAGAGATGAATCCTTCAAAATCCCTACCCCAATAGATTGATAAGGTGGAGGGGATTTCCCTAGCATAGGATTATTATTCGTGGTAGCATATGGTCATAATCTTCCCTAAGTGAGGGAATTGGAGAGTACAAAAAATAGTCATAGCATAAAACCAGCTTATCCCCAATAGAATATTGTAATCTAATGGAGTGTCGACCACTTCCACTTGGTTGGAAATAGTATTTCCCCCAAGCTTGATCAATAGTGTCAGTAACATACCGTGACGATGGAAACCTTGTCCGTCAAAATCTTTCAAAGTGGTAGGTGACTTAGTAAGTTCAAGAGAACCTATAGCTCTCTGGAAAGACATAGACAACACTAAAGTGGAATCCCCTTCGTCCAATATGGTACGATGGACCTTCCTCCCAACTACCCTGGTTGCGATTTGAAATGTGAGCAAGTGGGATAACCTAGACCTCTAATTCTCCACATTAAAATGAATAGTAATAGTATTGTCTGGATATAAGGCCCCTAAAGCCATCAAAGGAGTTTTAGGCTATGTTGGGAAACTATGGAGTACTTCCAGTGTAGACATAGCATAAGATGCTTGAGCCAAATCCTCAACAATGTTGTAGAATTTAGCAGCTCGAGCACTTGGATTAAATACAGATTTTCATATGCTACTCTTAGGTGGGCGCAAAATCAATTCGAGGTTAGGTTTCTCAACAGTAAGAGGGCCATTAAAAGGGGGTGGAGGAGAAGCATTAGGAGGAGGTACTTTCTTGGAAGAAGTACCTTTATCTTTCTTCTCTACTATTTTGTCATATGTCTGACTACGTGTAGTCAACCTAATAGTTTCACCAGACATCATCCAGATCTCTTCAGTAGAGTTAGAGTTTCCTTGTGAATACATGTGGTCAATTAACTGTTGTTGAGATGGAAAAGGATCGGTAAGTATTGTCGGTGTAGGGTTACTTTTCAAAATCTTATTAATTTATTCACGACAAGGACACTCTTTCGTGGAGTGGTCACTGCCACATAATAGGCATGGGTACTTAGCTTTCCTCTTTCCTTTGTTTTCATTCTCTGAGGTCACGGTCTTAGGGTTCTCCTATTGGTTTCCTAACTTTTTACCTTTTCCTTTTCCTTTCTTTTTTATTATTGGGTGTCTGCATAGTTTGAATAGCATTCACCTCGACAGAAACTGTAGTAGAAGAAGGAGTAGCGGTGGAATCACTTTGTTGCTTAGCAGGTTTCATTGTGGATGGGGGTTGGATTGCACCTACAACACCATCGACAAGAGTCTCTGAAGGTGGATTGGCAGGGTCAATGCTGGGATGAGGAGTATGAGGGGTAATTTCATACAAAGTTTCGGACTGAGAATAAACTAAGTCCAGATACTGATCCCAGCTAATAGCCTGCTCTTCAGTGACTACACCACCCATAGCCACATCACAGGCAATGGGAGGAAACAAGGATTTGGTAAACCAATCAGCTAACAATTGGTCTAGGATAGGATCTTTAATGAGTCTCCACCATCACCTCCATTCATGAATATGATCCGATATATGGGTGAAATTATTCTGATGAAGAGATGTTAAAATATCCATACCATTTTCGTAACGGATAGGTAGCTGAAAATGGGTAAGGAAGATTGTTGCCAATGAGTTGAAATCCACAAATGAATATTGTGGAAGCTCAATGTACCATTTAGTAGTCGTTCCAGTTAAATTTCGTTGGAAGAGTCTCAAACGGATCGAATCATCTATCAAGGAGTTAGAAGAACACCATAGATGGAATGTCATAACATGGTTCTTTGGATCATCTCCCTGCTTCCCATCAAACTTAGGGTTGTCTGATGGTAACTTGATTGGGATTGCAGGCCATGAAGGGTTATTTGGATGGGATCATTGATCAACTTGGACAAGTTAGGCAAGTCCAAATTTTCCAAAAATGGAAGTTGCCAATTAGGTTACACATACTGGTAATATTGATATGGCATCTGTATACCAGTAGGACCATTAGTCAATTTCTATACCGGCGATTGGCATGGTGGATTCGCAAATGATCCTCCTGAGGATCCTCCTGATGGTGGTGGGCCTCCAAGAGGAGGTCCTTCAAAAGGTGGACCTCCAGGTGGATGGGGTTCTCCAAGTGGTGGGACTCTAGGTGGTGTGCCTCCAGAAGGTGGACCTCCATACGGTGGTCCTCCAGGTGGCAGTCCTCTAGAAGGTGGACCTCTAGATGGTGGTCCTCTAGGTGGCAGTCCTCTAGAAGGTGGACCTCTAGATGGTGTTCCTCTAGGTGGTGGTCCTCCAGAAGGTGGACCTCCAGATGGTGGTCCTCCAAGTGGTGGTCCTCCAAAATTCGGACCTCCATATAGTGGTCCTCCAGGTGATGGTCCTCCATAAGGTGGACCTCTAAGTGGTGTTCCTACAGAAGGTGGAACTCCACTGGGTGGGCCTCCAAAAGCTAGTCCTCCATAACCTCTAGCGGTATTGATAGGTGTTCCTCCAGAAATAGGCATATATGACCAATTAGGTTGCCCCCATGGTGTAAACATATTTCTAGGGTAAGGCATCCTAGGATAAATAATCCCTAAAGATGTAGGTTGAGAATTCACATTGCTTATAGGTGGTTGGTTTCCCGGGTAATTATAACCCCAAAAAGGTTGATTAATTGTAGGTTGTATCCCTGAGGGTTGTCCTGTACTAGAAAGAGGAATAACCATATTCATGTTTGTGGATGGAACAATGACTATTGGTTTTCCTACAGTAGGGTTTTTCCATGTACTGGAAGTAGCTCCACTAATCAATGAAACAACTTGGGTCGGGGGTTTCCCCCCAATGGTAGCATATATGGGAGAACCAAAGGCAGACCCAGGGTTTGGAACTGAAGGAGTAGGAATGGAGGGTTGACCTAGATCATAAGCTACTGTACCTCAAGTTGGTGATCCTAAATTAGGAGCTACTTGAGATGATGAAAGTGCATGATATCCTTGGCGGATAATTTCTGAACGATGCGGAAGAGGAGAATAAATCATCTTCTTAAGGATTTCCTGAAAGTTACGAAAATGATCAATAGATTGTTGGAGGCCCTTAAATAATTTGTCATTCGTCAAAGCCTCTCTAATGGTTTTCCCTAACAAAGTAACAAAGGACGGTCTAGCAGTTCCATATTCATAAATGGTTTTCCCTAGGGAAGTTATCCAGAAAGGATCATTTGGGATAAACTCTACTCCTACGGTATCATCAGATGGGTGATTGAATACCCAATATGATGAACCCAATATGATGAACCAAGTTGACCTTCCATTGGAAAATGAAAGGTAGTATCAACCGCAGGAGGTTGTTGGACTGCCAAGGGATTATCATGCACCATCATCAACAGCCTGCAAAACTCAGACCACCATGAAAAATGTCTTGTGACTATTCATATAGGGCAGTGAAGAACAAGGGTTTAGTTTACTCCACACAAGTTTGAAATTTATCAAAGATTTCCATTATCCATTGACTCCAACACTCCACAAGAAAAAATCTAGAATAAGGCTAACAAAAAAATGGTAGCAAAAAGGACAACTTCTCTGCTGCAAAAAGACAGCTTCTCTGATGTATTCACTGCTCCTTCACTCGAGGTTGATACTCAGTTAGCGATCCCTTTTGTTGTCCAAGTTCAGGTCTGTTCCTAGGTCATTTCTAAGGCAGGGAGATGCCTCAGTCAAAACTCACCAAGAACTTGCTTCTGCTGCAAAGTATTAGATCACTGAACCTCTGTCAATACTGCTGCAAAAACTGAGTTGTGAAAACCCTCGACTGCTCCCTCATTTACAAGCTTTAGAACAAAGAAAAATACCCCAAACAAAATATTCTGCAACTGAAAAAAATAAAATTTCGGGAGGCTGCCTCAGTCACTGTTCACCACCGAAAGTGCTCCTTCTACACAGTCAACTAGCTGCTGCAAATTCAGGACTGTTTTCACAAAAAATTCAGACCGTAAAGTGTGGAAAAACCTCCAACACTCAGCCAACTTGCTGCTGCAAATTCAGGACTATTTTCACCAAAAATTCAGACCGTGTAGTGTGGAAAATCCTCCAACACTCAGTCAACTTGCTGCTGCAAATTATGGACTGTTTTCACTTAGTTGTTGTTGCCTTCTCCTGCTGTAACCCTTGGCACTGAGGCAACCTCAGTCCACGAAAAATTTCAGAGCAACTCTAACTCCACCGAATTTTTTGTGTGTAAATGAGGGCATAGATAGAGTATTTATACTGATGTTTCATTGAGCCAACATGTAATAAAAAAATAAATTATTTTTTAATTTAATTATTTTGTTTCGAGCCGACTTCATGGTAAGTATTTTTAATTTGTATTTTTTTTTTAATTGGAATTTGTCTTACAAAGGTCAACCCTTATCATTTAAAGTCATAATCAAGAATGATCAATATTAGGGTTAGTTGTATGCCATCATAATCAAGAGTGTCTTCCAAGGACTACATGACCTCATCAAGGGTATCAAGATCATTGTCAAGTGCAAGAAAGTGTGTCCACCACATTCTCAACGCCACATCATCCCATAACATGCAAGCAAGTGTCCAAGTGTGATCACATGTGTGTGGGTGCCTTCATCATGCCATCTAACCATATCAAGTGCAAGCAATGGGCTCCATGACCTTTGCAAGGGCATCAAGGCCTTCATCAAGGGTTCCAAGTCTTCATCAAGTCATCAATGATGACATCATCACCTTTAAGAGGACAAAGCCATCAAATGTGGGTCCAATGACTTCTTTAAGGCTTATTCATCAAGCAAGAGGCTTCATCAACCACCTCAACCACACAAGGGGACCTCCACGGGTCAAGATCCATCATGACATCACCTGTGGGGTTGTCAAGCCTGCTGTTGGGGTACCATGACACCATCAGAGCATGACTGACCATAGAATGGGTCATTAATGCTTCTCCAACCCATCTAGGGTTTCTTCATCATCTACAAGGGCTTCAAGACCATCTCCAGGGTCTTCAACACCATTAGCAAGGTCTTCAACATCTTCAACAAGGTGGTGGCATCAAGATCCATCCTCGTGGGTACAAGGACCTTGTCAACTAGGTACAAGGTGCTTCAAGGCACAAACCCACTCTATAAAGGATCCAAGGCACTGGCGGTGGGACTTAGTGGCATCAATGACATCCTATNGTTGGCATCAATGACAATTTCATCAACAATCTCCCCCTTTGTCATTGATGACAACAACTCATGCTCCCCCTATGAGCATGCTCCCCTTTTGTCTTCATCTTTCATTTGTCTTCATCTCTCCCCCTTTGGAATCAATGGCAAAGGGTGTCCACATACCTGTATCTAAAATCATTGATCATTGATAATTGCTCCCCCTTTCAATATGCACGATCCTAGGACCTGTCTGTATGCCTGGAGTAACCATCCTTTCTTCTTTGAGTTCATCCTCTAGGCTCATGAACTCAAGGTGTGCTAAGTTCTTTGAGATACCTTACACTTGGCTTGCCATATGGAAGCCATCCTCCCTGCTCTGATCAACCTCTCCTATCTACAACTGCTCGGTCTTCCTCATCCATACTTGCTTCTTGGAATTTGTTCTTTGAGCATTTGTTCCTTCATTTACACTAGCTTTCCTTGATGAGCTGTATAGGTAACTTCTCAAGGGTTTTTTCCATGTACTCCAACAATCTTGAGATTTGTGCCCAAGGCCACTGTAGCTATAACACCTCATCGTCCGACAATATGCAGCAATGTGACCAACATTGTTGCATGTCCAACACCTGACTAAGCTATTGGAACTTCCAACACTTCTTTGATCAGCTTCATTTCTCCATGCCTGGGAGTGTCCCTGATTGTAGGCATTTGTCTTCTGATCTTCAAATATTCTTGTTGATGTATATGAAGGACTCCTTCTTCGTTGACTTCTTTGATTTGCACATTCTTGGGTTTTGTGGCCAAACCCACTGTAGGTGTAGCATCTCAATGTGTGACATGTGGAAGCAACATGTTCGACTTGATTACATGTCCAACATCTAATTGAGCCATTGGGGATTCCAACCCTTCTTATTCCATAGAATCTACAATACATAGCCTTATGACTAAAGTTAGAACAAAAATAGCAATAACCATTGAAACTAATTTCATACCTGGGTCTTGGGAGCTTGCTTTGAGGAATAGACCTAACTCCTTGTTTCATCTTTGAACTTCCAAAGTCCTTGTTGTCATGTGCAGGTGCATGGGGAGAAACTTTGGACATTGATGGACATGCTTCTGGAGTCTTCTAAGACCAAGTGTCATCTTCATATTTTTCTTTGTTATTCTTGTAACCAAGACCAATTTTGTCAAGTGGAGATCTCTGGAAATCCAATATCTTATCTAGGGAAACTTAACTGTCCTTGAACTTGACAAAAGATTCATTCTTCTCGCCTTTCTTCCTGAGCCCAACTACCTCCATTTCCAGCTTTTGGATAGTATCCTCCTTTTCTTCCAGCTGAATCTTCATGTTTTCTTTTATTTTCTTGGCTTCCTCCAACTGAGTCTTCAGATCATGATTGACCTCTCTAGTTTCTTCAAGCTCTTTAGCAGGCTCTTCTAGTTCTTCCTTTTGACTGATCAATTCATTCTTTAGTTGTTCAACTTTAGCATCCTTGTCTTTCATTTGATCCCGCAACTCTGTTTCCTTGTTTTTGAGCTTTACAAGCAACACTTTCATTGTCATGGTCTTCTGTTGATATTTATCCAAGGAGTCTAATATTTTCTTTTTGAACTTCGTGAAATCACTCTGGTTCAGATTTACTGTGTTCAGGAACCAATTGGCTCTGAGATCTATATTCAACAATGTGAGATGTATCTCATGTGCATCCTTTGATATCCCTTCATCATCATCTGCAAGAACCTTCTCAATTTCATCACACAAGCTATTATTATAGTCACAAGAGTCCATACCATTACTGGAGTCCTCGTCTTGCTTCTCTTCTTCCTCATTGATCTCTTTCGTGGGCTTGTCTTATGATTCCTAATTTGTCTTTTCGGGTTCTAGTATTGCCTTATGATACTCGCTTTCCAACTTGAACCATAATTCTTTTGCTAAAGTGTAATCCCCTACACTTTCTTTCACTGAACTGGGAAGTCCATCCACCGTGAGCGGTTGGATCTAACCCATCCACCCTGCCCCTGCACCGCTGGTAGCCCACTAGAGGGTGTGGTCCCACATATGCACATGCACATAGTATGTTGCATGTATGATCTAGCTACCACTATGCTAGCATACCATCAGGTCCCAAGACCTTCCCGGGAGGTTGAGGCCTCTCTGTATCTCCCCGATATTCCATTCCCATGTATGGATCATCCTCTATAAGGATAGGAAACTGCCACCATTGTGCAAAAAGCTCCTAGGTAGAGAAATGACCTTCTAGACTACCTCCCTCCCTACTGATATTTTGGGTCATTTCCTAAAGTCATGTCGATCTGTGTGCCACCACATGAATCACACCTTGTACATTGATCTAGCTCTGTAACCATAGGCCTCTATTTGGTCTAGTTTTTCCCCATGCACCATTGCACTAGGGGAAGCATCACTAGTTGCTAATCATAGTTTGAGTCCTCCTCATGGTACTCGGGGTCTGTGTCTTCTTCTATGTCCTCCTCACTGGAGTCCTCCTCCTCCATTGACACATCACCCTGTTTCACTTCCCAGACATACTCGACAGTGACTATGATCCTCCTCATCAAGGGGATCCACTATGGAGGTGTGTGGTAGCAAGAGGTGATCAAATCATCTTCTAGGTACTTCCAGTCGTCATCAGTGACCCCCTCTAGTAAACGCTCTATATCATGATGAAGTGAGTCCAACGTACTCCAGCACCTCCTATTCCTGTGAGAGGGTAGATCTAAACCCTCCACCTGCCCCTTTGTCGATGATATCCTACTGGAGGGAGTGGTCCAATTTCTGCACATACACACACAGTATGTCATCCGTATCTATCACATACATAAACTGGATACCACTAATCTAGTAAACTATATATGAATGCAACCACATAAAGCATAATGTATACATACCATCAGGTCCCTAGGCCTGTCCTGGAGGTCAAGGCATCTCAGGATCTCCCGAGTAGTCCATCCCTACATATGGATAGTCCTCTATAAGGACTAGTAGTTGTCTACACTGCGCAAAAATCTCCCAAGTAAATAATCGCCCCACTAGGGTGCCTCCCTCCTGGATCATCATCTCGCTCCACCTCCTCATACGAGGCTCGCGAGGTCCTCCCTCTCACACCGCCTGGTGTGGTCGTAGGGTCGAAAGTCACTCAAAAAAGAATGAGCACAAAAACAAGGGGAAACATAAATCCCCTTCCACTATCCTGACATGGTTCAACGAACACCGAACCTGTGTCAAGTACATATGGGCCCACCCATATTAGGTGCCCCTCTGCACACACTCCACAATATGGAGTTGGCAACCTGAGATCTTGTGAGGTCCTGATGACCCCAAGATCTGCAGTACCATCTTTTCCACAAACCAAGTCGTAAGACTCTCAATGTCGCAAACCAGTATGTATGACGAGTGCATCATCCCAGAGGCATAGCAGTGCATCTGTTGTAAGAGGCATAGCAGTGCCTCTGTTGTAGAGGAATGTATTCGTACGGCTAGAGTTTAAGAGGCCATCAACATACTTGGGTTGAAAGAGAGATGCATATATTTCTGAAAGTATATATAATAAGCAAGATTTAGAGATAAGTAGGGTCCATACCTGATAAACTGAAGGTTGGTCCAATATTTCTCTAGCCATTCTCTTGCTCCTACCTACAAAACAATTTATACCTTCCTCAAACCAAATAGACTACATGAAAAGATATTATGTTCAGTAAAACATGAAATCCCAAACCGATATACATCATCATATAATCAAAACATAGATTCAAACACACATTGAACAATGATTTGGGAAGAAGAAGGACATCACGTCTTTATTAATCATGAAAATAAGTACAAATATACCTTATCTTCAAGTTGGGAACCTCACAAAACCTTGATCTGGTTATGCTACTTCTCTTCTCCAAGGAACTCAGCCTCCAAGCTTTGCAATACAAGGAGAAAGCTTCTAGGGAAAAGGCGGGGGGAAAGAGAGTCCCAATTCCTCCAGCATAACAATGCAAAGATTCAAGTCTCCTCTCATGGACCTCCCTACCACTATTTATACCTTTTCAAAGAGATAGGGTCGAATACAAAGTAGTTACAATCGAAGGAGTCAATTGCATAACCACCCAAACTACCCAAAATTCAAGAAACCTCCATTTTTTATGTGTACAAGAAAAATACGGGGGTTGCAGTGTAAACAGCCGCGTATATATGCAGGTTGCAGTGACAACAGTCGTGTATACAAAGGGGTACGCTATTTTCAATGTCAAGAATCGCGTACACAAAGGGATATGTGGGTACCATGTAGAACAAGTCACGTACAATACGCAAGTACCATGTATGACAAGTCACGTATTGGTCAAAGATACTCATTTTAAGGGTACTTTTGGGCATTTTCAGACTTTGTTGTCTTTTGGAAAGTTTTATTGACTCAAATAATTTTCCAACAGTGCAAAGAAGGGGTCAAACAGAGTTACAGAACTCCGAATATGGGTCCTCCAATATAGGTATTTTTTTCAATGACTTTCATTAAGTGTTGTCATGGAAGTGTCGACATGCGACAAAAATCATGGAAAAGTGGTCACAGGAAGAGATGTGTCATTTTGAGATACAACAGATGCCCCCTAATGTATGAGGTTAGAGCAGAAGATGATATCTAAAATACATTATAAAGGAAACATCTGAGTATGGAGAGAGCAGAGAATCCAAGATCAAAAGGATCGAACAGAGGTACCTGAAAGAGAGATAAATGTCAGACAAAACTGATCTCTGGGACATACAAGTCCATATACAAACGATCACCATAAAGATACAGGCAGATCCAACATATGTATAAGTGATGTAAGTATCATGGTTGCTCAATATGAAAAAAGGCGCCATATCAAATCTAAAGGAGTCAAGGCCACAAATGAACAAGGTGGATCCATGCTCAATAACTGATCATAGCCACAAGAATACAAGGTGGATCTATGTCTCAGCAAATATCATATGAATTGCGACAAGGTCTAGCGCAACTCAGTTAATAGAAAAAGATAATGATTATACTATCAACCCAAGGTCTCCAATCCAAACCACCCAAAAGGTATGAATCCTAACCATGCAAATAAAGGAGTTGAAGTCAAACATGGAGGAAACCATTTGATTATCAGTCAGTAATGACAACCATTAATAGACGCAAGGGAAACCACCATTAATGAAAATTGTCCCCAAGGTACCTAGTACATTCTAACAAGTCTGAATACAAGGACTTGAAGTCGAACACTTGAAGAATCCATCGATTAGGAGACACTAAGGTATTCCCACTACCCAATAGCAAGGGAAATTTCCACTGATGACCGCAATCCCCAAGGTATTGTCATAAAATTTAAATTTTGATTCCCAGAGCAAGAGGTGTTGCAGTCGATAGGAAGAGATCCGTTGGAAGGAAGGAATTAAGGCATCCTTCATCATCCAGCACAAGCTAAGTCAAATACTAATTGGATCTAGAACTAGTACTGAATTTCACGACAAGAACCGTCGAAGACATGATGTAATGAAATTATACTAGGGAATGGTCGACATAAAAGGTCAAGGAAGCTATAGAATGGATGACAAAGGTTTAATCCTTGAACAGTGAGCATGACACAAAAGTGACCTAGAAATATTTTAACATGAAAGGACCAACGACACAAATATTCAATGTAGAAGACATTGGCATATTCCCCATATAATTGGAAAAGAGACCAATTGGAGGAGTAAAAACTCTGAATTGGGATAACGTCGAAAACTAAGAACCCAACTATTGATAGACTCAAAACTGGTGCTTTGTTCAAGGAGACAAGACTTGCTTCCATGATGTAAAATACCTGTGAATGAACTTCCCTTCCCTCTTTCTTGTAAAGGTTTAACGAGTCCAAGAAACAAAACTCGGGACCTTCTTCATTTTTTGGCAAGTCAAAGAAGAGACAAAAGAATTATTAGTAAAGCACTGATTCATGGATTTTATGAGCCCGAATTAGTGAATGCTCGATGGTGTTTTCATAGTTTTGAGAGTCTGAAAAATCCAAAGAAGACTCTAGGGGGTGATTTTTTGTAAAGTTAGTCTCCTAAGTCCGAAAAAGTGTAAAACAATACAGAGGAGAACTCTCTAAGCCCGAGTGAACTAAGGTATACCTTTTTCATAGTTAGTCGGCAAGGTCCGAAAAAGGGGTAAACTATCACCAGATCGATGCACCTTTAGAAGCGGCATGTATCCTGAGTTTAACGAGTGTGAAGGAAGGCAATATCACTCAGAAAGATCCATTTGATTATGAGAAATGGGGCTTACAATTGTAAACTCGATGCTTTATTCTTTAGGTTTTAGGGAGCATGACAAAGACATAAAGTATGCTTGAAATATTTTTCATGTTTAGGTCTAGAGCATGAAAAAGAGAAAACTAAGCTCAAAAAGGTTCATTTTCCATAAATTTAGTCCTTCGGGTCTAGAAAAGAGATAAACCTATGCCTGAAGATACTCTTCTACATTTCGAAGAAAATAGAGTATTCATTTTTCCTAAGTAATCCACAAGGCTGGAAAAAGGGGTAAACTTATACCTATGTGGATGATTCTTACGAGTCTGAACAAACAAGTTAACTCGGCAATCTAGTCAATTTTAAGGAGTCAGAACAAGGCTTAAAGATAACTCCATATCATTCCCATGAAGTTTTAACGAGTTCGGAAAACTTAACTCGTGGCCTCCTTATTGTTTTTAACAAGCTCGAAGGAGAGTAAAAAGAATGCTCTAAATGCGAGGACACGATTGTTAGAGGTAGACGAAACTAGTTTCAAAAATACACTCAGGGAACGTCTCCTCAATGTAAAGGGTGTCAAGTTGCAAAGGAAAAATGATACAAGGCTGAGCAATGATGAGAACAGAGATGAGGGATTATACAACGAGCTAAGAGTGTGGAAGTTGGCATCATGCACATAAGAGCGAGTAGGGTACATGCAAATACAGCTACAACTTGGACAATAAGGCAAGGCCAGTAAAAATATTGTCTCCAAGAAACAACAACATCATAATCGCATTCAAAAGAAAAGATATGATGCAGGTCACTTTGGCAGAAACACATGTGACTTTGCTATCTTCTACAAAAGGTGTAGTGAAGGAAAAATCAACCGAAGAAGATTTTATAGTGCCAAGGCCCGAGGATTTATAATCCATAAGATCAACCTCAGAAGAAAAGAAAAAATCAACAAGGGAGATAAAGTCTACAAGAACAAACTCAGTATCACTGGAGTTGAAAAATCTAGAAGAAAAACCAAACTCATCAAGAACATTGACTTGCTGATCAAAATGAGAGTTTGAAGACTCAACAAGGCCAACACAAGAAGACCGATCCATGGGAAGACCAAGCTTACTAATAAAATCAGGGTTAGACTTAGTCACAACTAAACCAATATCCAAAAGAAGGTCAGATTGTATCAAAGACTCTACGAAGACTTCATCTGAAGGAAGGAGATCATCTGAGATAGGACACATGTCTAAACTTTCAAACAGATTGACAAAGTGGAGAGCAAGCTCCATAGTATGTATAGGATGAATCACTTGGTCAACTGATGGGACTGAGTCCTAAGAAGGTAAGCATGAACATAGAGGCTTCTCCTTAGTGGAAATTGAATGCAAAGGACATGAGGCCACATAGATCACCCGTGGTGGGGAAGTGTTTATCTAGACACTGGGAATCAATAAAGGAAAGACTTGGTCTCTAGTTGGGTCAGGAAACGGATCAAGAAAATCCAACTGATCGATAGTGACAATTTCTTCTCCATGATTAAAGTACATCACACGAAATAATGTTGACACCACATCTTGCATGGCATAGACATAATCATGCCAAAGGAGCATATTGAAGTCCAAGGGGTCTTCTATAACCATGAAGTCAACTAAGAGGGTCTTCCCACCCAAAGTAACAGATGTTTGAGCAAGAATTCCCAAGGCTGTAATAGTTCTTCTATCAAACACCAGTAACTAAATAGTTGTCAACACAAGGTTGGGAGATCCCATGCCTTACCAAGCACGAGTAGACAACATACTAACTGAGGCTCCTTCATCAACAATGCAACGAGCAATCATGTATTGTTCAACTTTGACCTTTATCTAGAAAGTCGCATCAAAAGGAAGGCACGGCTCAACTAGGCTATCCCAATCAAAGGAAGCAATCTAAGAGCTTGGTGGGGGTTGATCGTAAGCGAGTTCAATGCCCCCTTTTTTAGTAAGTTTTGAACTGGAAATGAAGAAAATGTGACTAGCAGACACTTCACTCTCCAAAGGAAGAGTGGGATTGATCGACAATGGAATCAATTCAACCGCTTCATGAAAGTCACTCTCCAAAGGGAGAGTGGGATTGACCAGAGATGACATTGGTTCAATAACATAAGGATCACCCTCCGAAAGAAGAGTGGGTTGAACCAAATAGTGAGAAGGTTCGACCACTAGATCAACCAAAGATTGAGTAGGTTGTTGAGAAACTATAGGTTGTTCAGGAGAAGGAAATACTTGAGTCTCAGACCACACTCTTCACACATCTACGATAGCAAGGCACTAGTGAGTAAGATGATCTCCCTCGCATAGCTTACAAAGGAACTTAAGTTTGCACTTCGAATGGTCATTTTTCTCAATGGTGTAAACATGATCTACAGTGGGTGACTATTTTCTCTCAGCATGATCTACAGAGGCAGAGAGTTTTTCCCCGGCATGACCACCAAAGGCTGGGTGACTGGGTCCAACCTGACTAAGAGAGGTTGGTTGTTGAAAAACTTCAGGATGTTGAAAAATGGGATGACCATGAAAACAAACTCTTCATACCTCTGCGATGGAAGGGAATAGATAAGTAAGGTGTTCTACCTCACAAAGCTTACAAGGAAACTTGGGCTTGTGTTTTCAATGGTTAATCTTTTCAACAATGTCAACATGACTTGCAGTGGCTGAATATTTGTCCTCAACATGAACCACAGAGGTTGAGAGACTGCCTCCAGCATGACCTATAGAGGCTGAGAGACTGGGTCTAACATGACCTACAAAGGTTGGGGGAGCAAAATCAACATTCTTTGTAGCAGTTGAGTGTGTGCCCCCAGCATGACCTTCAAAGGCTGGGTGGATGGATCCAACATGACCTACAAAGGTTGGATGGGGAGGTTCAACTTGGCCTACAGAGGTTGAACGGGTTCCCTCAGCATGAACTGTAGAGGCTGAGTGACTGGATCCAACATGACCTGGAAAGGTTGGAAGGATCCCACAAGCATGATCAACAAAGGTTGGATAGTGAAGATCAACTTGACTTGCAGAGGTTGATTGCTTAGATCCAACATGACCTAAAGAGGTTGGATAGGCTCCCCCAGCATGAAATGCAGAGGCTAGGTGTTTGGGTTCAACTTGACCTGCAGAGGTTGAACAGGTGAACCTTGCTTTCAAGTGTTCCTCCTATTATTCCTTCTTTTACTCCTTTTAGACTATCGGTTACTAGTATCAGTACTTTCACCACATGAGGTAGAAGGAGGAGGAGAAGCAGCTACAGGTGAAGGGGATGAGAAAAGAGAAAACCCTAATTCTACAAAAATACTTGTAGCCTACCTAAAGAGCAACAAAAATGGATGACACTAACTCCTTGGAGTCATGCACCTACAGAGGACCCCAAAAAACCTACCAAACAGCCCTCAAACAGCAGAAAAAAACCACAAAAATAAGGGAAAGCACACTTTAAGGGGCATATGCGGGTTTCCCTACTGACAGGTTGCGTGTCATATGCAGGTTGACAGTATAGCAGGTCATTTGTACATTCCATACACGCAATTGTGGAGTCTTCCACTCGCGTTTGGGTGGGAAAAAGGCCCAAAAAAGGCCGAAAATTGCCTTAGGAAGGCAGGGGAGGTGTACTATAAGACTGAGAAGGTGTTTCTAAGTAGCAAGAAGGACCTAAAAAATTGAAAAATACTAGAAGAAAGACAAAGAAACCCCAAACAGACAAGGCTCTCCCCAATGGAGTCACCAGTTCCGTTGTAGAGGAATGTGTTCATATGGCTAGAGTTTAAGAGGCCATCAATGTACTTGGGTTGAAATAGAGATGCATATAGTTCTGTAAGTATATATAAGCAAGATTTAGAGATAAGTAGGGTCCATACCTAATAAACTGAAGGTTGGTCCATGATTTCTCTATCCCTTCTCCTTCTCCTCTTCCCCAAGAGACCTGCAAAATTATTTATACCTTCATCAAACCAAATAGACTACATGAAAGGAGATTATGTTCAGTAAAACATGAAATCCTAAACTGATATACATCATCATATAATCAAAACAGAGATGCAAACACGCATTGAACAATTATTTGGGAAGAAAAAGGACATCACATCTTTATTGATCATTAAAAGAAGTAAAAATATACTTTCTCTTCAAGTTGGGCACCTCATGAAATCTTGATCTGGTTATGATGTTTCTCTTCCCCAAGGACCTCAACCTCCAAGCTGTGCAATACAAGGAGAAAGCTTCTAGGGAAAAGGTGGGGGGTAAGAGAGTCCCAATTCCTCTAGCATAACAATGAAAAGATTCAAGTCTCCTCTCATGGACCTCCCAACCACTATTTATACCTTTCTGAAGAGATAGGGTCAAGACAAAGTAGTTACAACTGAAAGAGTCAGTTGCATAACCACCCAAACTACCCAAAATTTGAGAAACATCCATTTTTGACGTGTACTGGAAAAATACGCGGGTTGCAATGAAAACAGTTGCGTATATACACAGGTTCCAGTGACAACAGTTGTGTATACAAATGGATATGTGATTTTCAATGTCAATAGTCACCTACATAAAGGGATACGCGGGTGCTATGTAGAACAAGTCATGTACAATACGCAGGTATCATGTATGACAAGTCGCGTATAGATCAAATATGCTCATTTTAAGGGTACTTATGGGAATTTTCAGACTTTGGTGTCTTCTAGAATATTTTAGCTGACTCAAATACATTTCAAACGAGGAAAAGAAGAGGTCAAACGGAGTTACATAAATATGGATATGGGTCCGCCAATATAGGTTTTTTTTTCGGTGACTTTCATGAAGTGTCAACATGCAACAGAATCATGGGAAAGTGGTCACATGAAAAGATGTGTCATTTTGGGTTATAACAGCCTCTCGCAAAGTTCGTCCAATGACACCCTGTGTGTGAGATTCGGCGTAGTGTCACCAATCATACCCAGCATAGGGATCCCAGTCAGAAAATATATATCGAGGAGCATGATCTCGATCTGCTCCTCCTGGATGATAAAACACTCGGCATCCGGGTCCTAGAAGCTCATCGGCTTGTCTAGCAACAACTTGGCTGAATGAATGAGTGGGATCTAGAAGTACTTTAGTAGCCCACTCTGAGCGAGCATGTCCACCACCGCCCCATCCCCTAATTTCTTCTCTTGCAAGGTACCAATGTCTCGCTCTCGCCATGTCACCTGTGGAATCCTGCACATACACACAAGACCTGAGAGGGACTGTGTGTATATGTATGATGCCATGGGTGACATGGTGAGAGTGGGACATTGGTACCTTGCGAGAGAAGGAATTAGGGGATGGGGAGGTGGTGGACACGCTCTCCCAGAGTGGGCTACTGAAGTACTTCTATATCCCACTCATGCTTTCAGCCAAGTTGTTGTTGGACAAGATGGTGAGCTTCTGGGATTCGGATGTTGAGTGTTTTATCATCCAGGAGGAGCAGATAAAGATCATCCTCCTTGATATATATTTTTTGATTAGGCTCCCTATGCTGGGTATGATCGGTGACACTATGTCGAAGCTCATACACGGGATGTCACTGGACGACCTCTGCGAGAGGCACTACTATGCCTCTGTGATAGTGCACTCATTGTACATACTAATGTGTGACATTGAGAGTCTTGTGACTTAGGTTGTGGCATCAATGATGCTTTGGATATTGGGGTCATTAGGACCTCACAAGATCTCAGGTGGTCAGGTCCAGATTGTGGAGCGTGTGCTGAGGGGCACCTACTATGGGTGGGCCCAGATGTACTTGACACAGGTTCGGCATTCGTCGAACCATGCCAGGACAATGGGAGGGGATTTATGTTTCCCCTCATTTTTTTGCTCATTATTTTTTTAGCGACTGCTGACCCTACGACCACACAAGGCAGTGCAGGAGGGAGGACCTCGTGAGCCTCGTATGAGGAGGTGGAGGGAGATGATGATCCGGGAGGGAGGCGGCCTAGTGGGAGAGTTCTTTACTCAAGAGATTTTTGCACAGTGTAGGCAACTACCAGTCGTTATAGAGAACTACCCGTATGCAGGGGTGGACTACTGGGGAGATCTTGAGATGCCTCGACCTCCAGGACAGGCCTAGGGACCTGATGGTACATATACATGATGCTTTATGTGGTTGCATTCATATATAGTTTACTATCTTAGTGGTATCCAGTTTATGTATGTGATAGATATTGATGACATACTGTGTGTATGTGTAGACATCAGACCACTCCCTCCAGCAGGCTAATAGTGATGGAGGGACAGGGTGGAGGGTTTAGATCCACCCACTCACGGGCACAAAAGGCGTCAAAGTATGTTGGACTTACTTCATCGCGATATAGAGCGTTTACTAGAGGGGGTCACTGATGATGGTTAGCAGTACCTGGACGACTATTTGATCGTTTCCTGCTACCACGCACCTCCAGAGTGGATCCCCTTGATAAGGAGGATCGCAGTCACTGTCGAATATGTCCAGGCAGCGGCATAGGGTGATGTTCTGATGGAGGAGGAGGAGGACTCCAATGAGAAGGATACGAAGGATGGCATAGACCCTGAGTACCAGTAGGAGGAGGAATTTGATTAGCAGCTAGTGATGTTGCCCATAGTGCAGTGGTGCATGGGGAAAAACTAGACCAAATGGAGGCCTATAGGTACAGAGCTAGATCAGCATACAATTTGTGATTTGCATGGTAGCACACAAACCGACGTGACTCCAAGAAATTACTCGAAGAATCAAGAGGGAGGGAGGCAGTCTAGAAGGTCATTTCTCGACCTAGGAGATTTTTGCACAATGGCGGAAGCTTCCTACCCTTGCAGAGGATGATCCATACGTGGGCATGGAATACTAGGGAGATATGGAGAGGCCTCGACCTCTCGAACAGGTCTTGGGGCCTGAAGGTATGGTAGTATAGTGGTAGCTAGATAATACATGCAACATACTGTGTGCATGTGCAGATGTGGGACCGCACTGTTGATGTATTTGTAACTTTGGAATGTATTCACTTGTATATATTATATTGTATTTCATTGTACCCTGATGTTCCTATCAGGAGAATCATTAATATAATAAAGTCATGTAAAGTCATTGAGTTTAACCCTCCATTGTAAGTCGGGGAAATAGTCCCCATAGTTGAGTGGTATTTGGGTTATTAGACTCTCCTAGAGAAGTCGTCCCTAGTAAGTAATTGTCAAGTGGAAAACTAGTATAAATAGAGAGTGAGACTCTCTATTTGAAACACACACTCACTCAACTGTACTACATGAGTGAGAGACGAGGAGCTCACACAAGTGTGAGAGAGAACAGTTGTCGGAGATCATATTTGTGTTTTTGGGTTTTACTTTTGCTATTGGTGCTCATTCTATATCTAAGGAAGTTGGAGGGTTTTATCCTTTATGGTTTCCCCGAGGAAAAATCTGTGTCTCTTGTCTCTTGTGATTATTGTTGTGCATGTTATTCTCTCAGATAATATCCTAGATCATATTGATTAAATGATAAAAATATAACATGGTAACAGAGCTAACCTGAGAAGAAGACAATATGCAGATGCAAAAGCTAGGGATTCTTACATTTTGGGTATCTCTCCACAAATCATTAGCAAAAGGAGGCTAGGCTAACTCTCCATTGAAGGTAGCATATTTTTGTCGAAGAAGAATTTGATTCCGAGCATTTTCAATTTTTGACCTATCACTGCTGCGGGAAATTAGGGCTCTTCATAGAAGAGGATTTTTTGAGTTAGTCCGGCATAGGATTTCTTTCCTCCTCAAAATCAAAATTTAGAGACCAAGATCGAAATTTTTGGTTGGTTAAAACTCCGAGAAAGTCAAACCCTAATTTGACTCCGGACTAAAAAACCCTAAAAGACTAAAACTAGTCATTTTGATGCATTTGTTATATCTCGAGATTGGGGAAGGCTCAGGAGCCAAAACTTTTATAGGTCGGAGATAAATTCCTGATGTACCCTTTATAAAAGTTTCAGCCTCAGATTCGCTATATTCTGGGAGATATTATTCCTCCAGATCAGGGTTTCATCCTCTCCCACGATTCATCCCTAAATAGGAAACCTTGGGATAATTGCTATATCTCGGGCTACGAAGGTCCAAATGAAATTTCGCAAGATGTTCCAGATAGGGAACTGACTTTAATTTTTGTGGTAAAAATTTTAGACCCTGAAGGGGAAACAGTGACACGTGGAAGTTTGTACAAGTTCAATATGTTTAACAATCCTGAAATAAGTCACCTTGGGAAAACTCTCATAAGTCCCAATTGGTGAGACCAATTCTGCTCAAACTTGCGTTTTTGGAAAGAGGACAGAGGAGGATACCTAGTTGCAAATTTTCTGACACAGAGGATAAGTACTTTCAGATATATTGTAGAAACAATATCAGGAAATTCTCTAGAAGAAATTGAAGAAAACTAGGGCATCAGATATTTTGCAATTCTGATCACAGTTTTGAGAAAATGAGTATGCTGCTCAGCTCGCCTTAAGGAAGTGCGTATTTCTATCCAATCAGATCTGAAATATTCCAAGTTTTAAAATTAGTTTTCTCTAACAAACCCTATATCAACCAAATCCGGAACCAGGACGGACAACTCAAATCAGTAATATCTAATCTTTTGCTATTTATATTTGAGGTTCTCATTTCAAAATGACCTATCACACCAACTTGATGACAATCTTGGTGAAGCTGACAACTTCCAAGTCGGAAGTATAGGACCTCCATGATCCTTGAAGAAATTGACTTGGATCATTTCTAGGAGCCAGAGAGAGATGTGGCTAAGGCTAGAGCCAAGAGAATCATTGCAGATTCTATTAAATATCATCTCTCATGTGTCATCCCTGAAGACACCAAAAGTGTTCGATGCTATGACGAAGCAATCGAAGAAGAATAAGATATTGTTATAACCACCTTGAATGGCCTCCCAGGATCATGGGATTCATTCATTCAAGGAATGTGTGTCAAAAGGAAATGATTACCTTCGGCGGATTCTGGAAAGAGTGCACACAAGAAGAAGCTCGGCTCATAATAAGAGAAGAGAAGATGGGAGCAACCGAAGATCAAGCGTTCATGATTCAAAGAAGATCCCTCAAGCGATGAGGAATATGAAGAACTCAATTCTTGAAGAACCTCTTATCCATCTTAGCATTTGGATAAGAAATGATGTTGTTATGAATGAAGAAGGTGATGAAGCTGAAAGAAGGAGTCTATCCATGAAACAAATAAAGATAAGTGTTCAATTGTCATTTCATGATATTGTTTGGTTATGCATTTGTTCATATTTAGTTGATGTATTATGCATGATAGAATGTTTGCATTAATGATAGTATACTACTAATGTGCATGTGATGGGTAAGTATCTCATGGTGCTATACAACTCTCCATTGCTACTTATCTAGAATGAAACCTCTTTGCTAACATATTGGATTAGTGCACAATCTCAATGATTTCTTGGTAGAGATGGAAGGCATCTAGAAAGTTTCCGTGAGATATGGATGAATGTTGTATTGCCTAAAATAGTTGTATGATTGTATCTTTATGCATAAGAATTTGCCATTATGAATATGCCTTATGAAATGTTTCTAACCATACAACTAGTGCATTTGACTTCTAGGAAATATCGTGTACAATCGCCTATAAGAAAATAAGGGTGAGACTTGTTCCAAAGAACAAGTGACAACACTTCAAGATTCACTCTAATAATCCAAAATGAAGAATGATGACTAGAATGCGATGTCGAAGACCTGAAGGGAAGTCCGTAGTATCTTCCATATGGATCTACAAGATCCAGCATGTAGTAGACGGAAACATCGTGGATACAAGGAAAGATTCGTAGCACGAGGCTTCTCACACAAAGAAGGCATAGACTACGAAGAGACATTTGCAGCCACTGGAAGTTGAGACACATGATAGGCAGACTCATTTGTGCAAATTAAAGAAGGCCTTGTACGAGCTTAGAAGACAACCATGGGATAACACATAAATGAGGAGCTTGGAGAACACCTAGAGTAATGAAGATCTTAACCTCTGCTACAAGGTTGAAGATGAAAGCCTATAGAGGATGACAAGCTCACAGATGGGTGCGAGAAGAACTTTTGAAAAGTTTCAAGATATAGGATCTTGGTATCCAGTGACCCTAGATGGATACATAGAATATTAGTAGCAGAGGAAGCTACTTGTCACTCCAGTACATAATGTTTCAATACATAGAGTACGAAAGCAAGAGGGAGAATGATGCTCCGCTTCATAGGGAGTGACTATAGAAGATCCTAAGGTTCGACATGGTATGACACGATGGACATATTACTGATGGCTCTAGGCTTTACTGAGAGTAAAGAAAATTCCAACCTTTGCTTCAAGGTTGAAGGCGTAATACTAGTGATGCTCCTGTTATATGTTGATGACTTGTTCCTGATAGAGAAAAGTGGAACTCATTACAGTTCCAAGAAGGAGACTTGTTATTGAGTTCGAGATGAAGGTCTTGGGTATGGTGCATTACTTTCTAGACATGGAGGTGTGGCAGAGTACAAATGGAATCTCCCTTGGACAAGGGAAGTATGCAGAAGAGATCCTAAAGAGGTTCGGGATGATGGACTACAAGGACATGGCCACACCTATGGAATTGAACCTGAAGCTATTGATTGATGCTTCATCAGAATCAGTTGATGCCACGATGTATCGTCAGATGATTTGTTCATTGATGTTCTTGATGAACCCGAGACATGCTCACCTGCTTGAAAAGCTTGCAGTGAGGTACCTAAAGGGTATAGTTGAGTATGGGCTCAAGTATGATACGAATAAGAAGACTAACCTACATGGTTATGTTGATTCGGATTGGTAGCGCCACTGAGAAGAATAGCACCCTAGGTTACCTCTTCAATTTGAGATCCAGTATGGGCTACTGGTTTGGCAGGATGGAGTCCTGCATGGCGCTGAGTACAGCCGAGAGAGGAGCAGTGAAGCTCCAGTATGTGATCCACATTGAGATCTCTCGAAAGAGGGAGTGATGAGTTCTAGTATAGCCAGTGAGACAGATTGTCTGAGCATAAAATCCTAGTGAAGCTCATAGGTTGCTTAGACGTAATCAGTCCTGTAGGTTGTCCTCAGATGTAATTAGTCCTGATGAAGCTCACAGGTTACCCTTGCACGTAATCATCCCTGATGTGATTCTACGCTAGAAATGGCCAGAGTGAAGGTTGAGTACTTCAGGGAGAAGCTTGGTGTTCTCCAAATCGAGGTTCCTTCGAAGGGGAAGTGATGAGTCTATGAGCCTTTCTGACATGGTGGTAGGCGGGGCCTCCTATGGTCAGATGAAAGAGCATATCCTTTCCTCGTATGGTACATGGTGGTAGGCAGGGCCTCCCATGGTCAGATGAAAGAGCATATTCTTTCCTCATATGGTACATGGTGTGTCCTACCATGTCAGTGGATGTAAGTGCAAGGCCTTTCCTCGGATGGTACATGGTGTGTCCTACCATGCCAATGGATGTAAGTGTTGGGCCTTTCTAACATGGTGGCAGGCTATACCTCCCATGGTCAGATGTAAGCGTTGGGCCTTTCCGACATGGTGGCAGGCTAGGGCTCCCATGGTCAGATACAAGTGTTGAGACCTACATCTAGCATGAAAAAGGGTTGGCTCTGTAGTGGAAATCCTTGCAGAGGAAAGGTACTGCATCCAGCATGAAATAGGGTTGGCTCTGTAGTGGAAATCTTTGCAGAGGCAAGGTACTGCATACAACATGAAAAAAGGCTGGCTCTGTAGTGGAAATCCTTGCAGAGGCAAGGTACTACATCCAACATGAAACAAGGCTGGCTCTGTAGTGGAAATCCTTGCAGAGGCAAGGTACTGCATCCAGCATGAAAAATGGTTGTCTTTGTAGTGGAAATCCTTGCAAAGGCAAGGTACTGCATCTAGCATGAAATAGGGTTGGCTCTATAGTGGTAATCCTTGCAGAGGAAAGGTACTGCATCCAGCATGAAAAAGGGATGGCTCTGTAGTGGAAATCCTTGCAGAGGAAAGGTACTGCATCCATCATGAAAAAGGGTTGGCTCTGTAGTGGAAATCCTTATAGAGGCAAGGTACTGCATCCAGCATGAAAAAGGGATGGCTCTATTGATGAAGACCTACATGGATGCTAGGCCTACATCCAGCATTAAAAAGGGTTGGCTCTGTAGAACTTCCTATGATGAGTAGATTTGAGAGATAGCACCATTGCTCAAGATAGCGCAGTAGTGATGATGATGATCTAGTAATGAAGACTTGTGTTGATGAACTGTGCCAAGAGAATAACTTCCTAGTTAAGAGGTAGTGTTGATGTATTTGTAACTTCAGAATGTATTCACTTGTATATCTTATATTGTATTTCATTGTGCCCCGATGTTCCTATTGGGAGAATCATCAATATAATAAAGTCATTGAGGTTAACCCTTCATTGTAAGTCAGGGCAATAGTCGCCACAGTTGAGGGGTATTAGGGTTATTAGACTCTTCTAGAGAAGTTGGCCCTGGTAAGTAATTATCAAGTGGAAAACTAGTATAAATAGAGAGTGAGACTCTCTATTTGAAACACACACTCACTCAACTGTAGTGCATGAGTGAGAGAGGAGGAGCTTGCACAAGTGAGAGAGAGAAAAGTTGTCGGAGATCATCTTTGTGTCTTTGGGTTTTACTTTTGCTATTGGTCCTCATTCTATCTCTGAGAAAGTTGCGAGATTTTCTCCTTTATGGTTTCCCCGAGGAAAACTCTTTCTGTCTCTTGTCTCTTGTGATTATTGTTGTGCATGTTATTCTCTCAGATAAGATCCAAGATCATATTGATTAAATGATAAAAATATAACACGCACCCTCCTATGGGCTACCAGCGACGCAAGGACAGGCTCGATGGGTTAGATCCACCTAATCAGGGTGGTAGCCACTTTATGTATGTGATAGATACTGATGGCATATTGTGTGTATGTGCAGAAATCGGACCACTCCCTCCAGTAGGCTATCAGTGACGGAGGGGCAGGGTGGGGGGTTTAGGTTCGCTTGTTCACGGGCACAGGAGGCGTCGGAGTACGTTGGACTCACTTCGCCGCAAAATAGAGCATTTACTAGAGGGGGTCACTGATGTCGCTGGCAGTACCTAGACGATGATTTGATCATCACCTACTATCACGCACCTCCAGAGTGGATTCCCTTGATGAGGAGGATCACAGTCGCTAACGAGTATGTCTGAGCAGCGACACAGGGTGATGTGTCGATGGAGGAGGAAGAGTACTCTAGTGAGGAGGACACGGAGGAGGACATAGACCCCGAATACGAGGAGGAGGACTCAAACTCTGACTAGCAGCTAGTGATGTTGCCCCTAGTGCAGTGTTGCATTAGGATTTTTGTATTATATGTATGCTCGACCAAGAAAGCTTATGGGGCTTCTCGTTTTGTACTGAACATTATGACATGATGATATATATATGCACATGGATGCACTTTTTATGTTTTTGTTATGAGTCTCTTTATGATGACGATGCCTATATGATGTATATGACATATGTATGCATGACTATATGATGATCCATGATGCAAAGTTTATTTCCTATATGCGATGATTGATGTGCCACTCTAGAACGTCGTTAGCCATTTGGTCTGCTACATTGTTGGTACTTCTGAGAACATGCATGAATGTAATGGATTCAAAATGTCTAACCAAATGTCTAGTGTGCAGGAACTTTCTAAAGAGACAAGGATCGCGTACACGATAGTAGTTATTCAACTGGGAGACAAGCAGCTAGGAGTCTAGGAAGACATCAAGGTGACGAATACCCAAATGGAGGGTAGCGACCAGGAGGCCAATGACACTATCGTACTCAGACTGGTTGTTGGTAGCAATGCCAACACACATTTCGTTGATATGGATCAACTCATGATGGGGAATAAATAACCCACGCAGTCGGGGCAAGATTTGGATACCATCTACTTGCTCCATCAGCGAAACCAATGTAGCGATGTGAGGTAGGATCTATCTGGAGCAACCAAGGAAACAAACTGTAAGACTCGTGACAATAACAGTGTAAAACAAAAAATAAAAACTATGACACAAGTGACTCATGGTGGGTGACATTAGGCATAGAACCTCTTGAGGTAGAGCCCATTGCGGGGATTCTTCAAGTGGTGGTCGTCAGAGTCAGCAAGGATATATGCCCTCTTGCTGAGGCAGCGATGGATGACATATGGGTCGTACCACATGGAATCAAACTTCCCTTTCCCTAACTTATTATTGGCTTGGTCGTAAATGAGGACGAGATCTCCCTGGTTGAAGGTGCAAGGGTGAACATGGGAGTCAAAATGTGACTACGACCGAGTCTTAACCGCTTCGATCATCTGGAGAGCAGCACGACGATCCTCATTGGTTTGTTCAAGAATATAAGGCGTTGTTCTAATGGTGAGGTATTGGGGAGGATCTCGATAGCAAGGCAGAGTGATGGAATTTGGCACTCAATGGGAAGTATCAACTCGACACCATATACTAAGTGAAATGGGGTAAAACCGGTGGCGGTATTTGTGGATGTACGATAGACCCAGAGGGCAGAGAAGAGAAAATGATGCCAGTTGGTTTTATGTTTTTCCACCATTAATTAGAGCATGGTTTTTAGGATCTTATTGATAGCCTCAACTTTTCCATTTCCCTGAGGGTAGTATGCAGAGGAGTATTGGTGTTCAAACTTCAACATGGTCGAAAGCTCTATCCAAACCGTGTCCTCAAAGTGAGAACCATGGTCTGATACTATATGTTGGGGGACACTGATGCAGGAGCATCATGGCATGCCAGCAATGTGATCAGTTGGTCACATATTGTGGCATATATTTTGATTTATTATGTTTTGCTGAGTCATTGTCTGTTAGTACCGTAGGAATAGATGCATATCATGACTCCCTACGTGGAGATCAAACCGCAGGATTATTTGATTCTGACAAGGAATTTTTCATCATACTTAGGAGTTCGTTTGTTTTCAGTTGCAGGACCACTCAGTTGAGGCAGTCATAGTTTTAGCATAAATGGACTGCTTAGAGATGTAGAGGGGGTTCTGCTCTTCAACATTGGAATTTCGAGTTTGCAGAGAGAGGACAGACCTGTGTCTGATTCCTACTTGTAAATATTTTGAAGAATCGGAAGGAGACAGATCGAAGCTGTGTGCATTTTCCTTTGTTGCTTAATAGAAGGATTAACCGTGTGTTTGTCGGGTTGTTGAGCCTTTATGCATGTGCTATATTGAACTAGGTATGTGTGCAAGACCGAATTCGACGTTTTCATGAACATTTGTGTATTTCTGAGAAGTTACTGTATTCACGCATCAATTTCTTGCTTGAATAGTTGAAGTAGAGTGTGGATGCATGCATAAGAGTGTTAGGCTAAAGAATCGAGAAGATTGCAGGCTGGACTGATCAATTTCATGATCAATCGACGCAACCTGTAGGTTTTCTGCCTTAACCAGTTTTTGCAAAGAACGAATGGTGGAGATTGAACCCATAGATCAAGATCTGACGGTTCAGAAGAATCTATGAGGAAGTTAATAGATCCGCAAAGATCTGAGAGGTCCACGCAAAAAAGAAGATCGACGGTCGGAGCGAAGGCTGAAAAGATCTAATGGCTAGGAAAGTTGCGGGGGAAGAATTTCAAGAAGGAAGTTTCGGGGGCACAACTTTGGAAGTTGGCACCCCACATCCTGCATCCCAAAACCCGATTTCTGGAAAATATTTTCGAGAGGAAAGTTGTGGAACGTGACTTGGGTATTTTGAGATCTTGCATCCCGCATCTCGACGGCGGAAACAGAGTGTCGAAACGGCGATTTTGGAGGCGAAATTGTGGGAAGGTAATTTTTGGAGCAGAAATTGGCCATCATGCTAAATTTGGCAGTCCTGCTAAGTGTAGGAGCCTGAAGATCCTGGAAGTGTTGATTGGGGTTGGCTGCGGTCTATCCCACCTGCACCAATTTAAAATTCATTAGTTAAACGATTTACCCACATTCTTATGTCCATTCAAACTGTATTTCCTTCTTTTGCAAAGAAGTAATGGGGTGTGCGGCCTTAGAAAGTCCTTCAATGAACCTCCTATAATAACCA
>LPNX011165577.1:35572-54040 GCA_001517045.1 Pseudotsuga menziesii | reverse complement strand
TATATATATATATATGGGTTTGTAGAATGTTGGCAGTGCTGACCTTTTCATCATGGAGCAAAGATTCGTGTTTTCATGGGTGATTGAGGGAGACAGAGGTATTCTTTACCTTCTTCCATTTTAATATCAATTGATAGGTGGTTACTACTAGCTAAACCTATCGGTGCTGCCATTCCTCTTACTTGTTATCAACTTCTTCTTATTTGTTCTCAAATTATACCATAATTTTGTAGTCCAACCACTCCTCATTGTTTTTCCACCACTTGGGAGCTATGGAAGATTATGAAGCAAACTTAACACATTTAATCTACATTCCAAGGTCAATCGCTCAAACCCAAGTAGGCGTTGCTCTATGGGTTGAGCCACAAAAAAAATCCTTTCACCATCACAGCCTACAATGGGAACGCTGAACCAGAGAGAGAGAGAGAGGAGGGACACACCCTCGGGAGGACCTAGAGCTACCCTTCCATCCAGCGGGAAAGGAGGCACTACTAGGTGGTGGTTTTTCGATACTTCAGCTCCAAGAAGGGGTTTCATGCCCATAAATTCTTGCATAGAGAGGAAATAAGAGCTATGCTCCCAGTAATTCTTACGCACTGAGGGAGGATTCATGCCCCGAGGTTGCTCTAGTAAAAAAAAAAAGAAGCAAGAGAGGGCATAACCTCTACCACTTGCATGGGGAGAATGAGGGGTTGGCCGCTGGCCACCCTGACAAATATATATATATATATATATATATATATATATATATATAATAACACTAAGAACAATTTTTGTTTTTTTACAAATTGGAGAGGGTTGGTGTCAGAAACCACCACTCCAATAAACAAACAACCAAAAGAAAAAAAAAAGTGGGGAAAATAAGTTCAGTGCAAAGGGATAAGAAATGGACCTTCAAGGAGTTTCATTGTGATGGAGCTGAGCTCGTGCTATCCCTAGCGTGATGGTAGAACCATTTTGCTGAGCAGAACTTGCAGTAGGAGAGTAGAGATCAAGTTGTAGAGCTCACTCAAAACAAAAAAAATTTAGGAGGGGAAACGCCGTAAAGGTGAGGATAAATCTTATCTTATGGTGTTTGGTGAGATCATGGCACATGGCCTTCATGCACGACTGCTAAAAACTAGATAAAATTTTAGGGTTGGGGATAATTAATATTAATCAAGATAATTAAATTGGTTTTGGATAATTATTAGAAAGTGTAGTGGTTTTAAGTTTAATTGTTAGGTTAATTATTTAGGATGTTCAGGAATTCAATATAGTGTATTGTTAATCTTTTAGGTTAAATTAATATTAGGTTATTAAAATTTAATAAGTAATATGGTTAATATTAATATAACTTAATATCATTAAATTAATTAGTTAGTTAAATAGTTAAATTAAACTTTATAATATATAAATTGCATAGGTTAAAACTGTAGGAGGTTTGAGTTAATTACAGGTTTGATGGATAACTCAAGTTAATTCAACTCTAGGTTAGATCGAGTAACATAGGAGGTTTTATGCAGGGAATCAGAACGAGTGTGACCCCGATGATAGGTATGGTCATTGACGACTACCCAAGCAATGAGGATGACGTGATGTCATGCATGTGACCTGAGACATAGTCTATTATCCATGATTTGATGACGAATTTGATGTAGGATTATAGTAGTAGCTTCGTACCCCTACCCTTTTAAACATTTTCCTCAGTATCAGGTAAAGCTCATTTATGGGAGAAGAAAGAAACAAACTTCCCCTGAAATTGTAGATATGAGTATGTGTTTAATAGTGACCTAGATAAAACATGAACCATGCACTAATGACGACTTATACTAAAATCTATAGGATCACTCTGGAAAGAACGCGAGCAGGTAGAGGATGCGGCCAAGCAATGACTCATGAGCAGAATGTGTTGGCACCATTGTCAGAAATGGTTCTCATTTTGCGCTCCCTTGAGGAAATAAATGAGACACTCATGGGACTTAGAGGGAAAGTACTAAGCCATAGGTAGAGTTCGAGGCCCCTCCATTGAGGAAGAGTGACCCTGAAATACCATTGAAACTATTGCAGAGACCCCCTCATTAGGACATCACGAGGGAGATTCAAAAAATTAAGCTTCCAGAGTTTTCTAGTGGACGTAGAGGGGTACATGAAGAGACATGGTTGGAAGGGATCACCAAGTTTTTAGCATTGCAGGAGTAGACTTCCACTTTGAAATCCATAATAGCCATATTTCAGTTGAAGGACAATGATCTAAACTGGTGGGGAAATCAAGAAAGGCAATTACACCTTATCCCAAACATTACTCCATGGGAGCTATTTATGGATAAGCTCAGAGGAAAGTACTTGCCAACCTTCTACCATGAAAAACAGGAAGGATCCTTTCAAGCCTTGGCTCAAGGGATTCTATCGATAGAGGAATATGAGGTAATATTTATGTAATTGGTTAAGTATGTCTCCTACTTGGACACTGATCAACGTCAGGCTGAGCGCTTTGTGTATGAGCTCAACCCTAAGATATAGGCCCAAGTACGAATGTGGAAACCCACTTCAGTTGCTGAGGTATTCGAACGTGCTCACTACACCGAAGAGATGTTGGGTGGGAGACCCTTGAGTACATTCAATACTCACTAGTTAGGATTCATAGGGAAGGCCCCTCAAACCTACCCTAGAGGAGGGTATACGAGGCCACCTCCCTATGGAAACAGTTCTACACCTATATTTGCATCAGTAGATAGATCAGTGGTAGATACTACAGTGTCCCAATCTACAATAAGAACTCACCAGGGTACAAGGAATTATCGAGGAGCAGTTGGTAGGGCATGGGGATCTAAGGAAAGGAACCCCTCTCATAGGTCTCAACAGGTCATCTTACCTACACTATTACAGGTTTCTTGTTGAGGTGTGGGGGTCCACACTATCAGCGTGACTGTCCTATGTTACAATCTAGTAAAGTGCATCATGAAGGAAAGGCCCCAATGGGGAGTGGAGGAAGTAAGCATCAAACCTTGGCAGCAATGCATAATAATCATGATGAACACCAGTCAACGATGGTGGAGTCAACATGTATAATTAATGATGTTAAACTCAGAATTTTGTTTGATTCTGGTGCTACTGACAGTTTTATTTCTCCATATGCATTAGATAAATTTGGGTTGGCATCCTGCGAACACAACAATTTCAACTTTGTTGAAATGACTTCTCGGTCAAAACAAGTAGTAGGATCTAGTGTCGACAATTGTATGGTATATCTCGGGGTGTGTGTCACAAAAGTCAAAGTGTATGTCACCTATGTTGGGAATTATGACCTTATTATAGGTATGAACTAGCTTGAGTTTAATATCCTGAATTTTGGACCTAACACTTATAGGCATGAGCCTATTGATTATGATGTTATTTGGATAGTTTATTTTGATATATTGGGTCAAGGACCCCACTGCATATGAACATGAATATTTTTTTATATATATTAGGCATAATCCAATTATTGATAATATATATATGTGTGTTTGTGTTGGGCGTGGACCCTGAAGCACATGATTGATGAGACATTTTGTGTTAAGCGAGGAGCTCTAGAGCACATGTGTAATTAATATTTTGTGTTGAGCAAGAAGCTCTCGGGCACAAGAGTATTACATTTTTGTTGAACAAGAAGCTCTAGAACACATGAAAATATAATTGGAAGTGTTGGGAATAATCCATGGAACCTTCCATGTTAATGTTGAGCGTAAGCTCTGGAGCATCGGATCCTTGGCCATTGTATCCCTAGGTGTATCGTACAAGTACATCCTAGAATTAATGTTGACCTAAGAGCTCTGGAATTGCACTAAGTTTGTAACTCCCTGTTAAGCATTGAGTATGGGATCTGGTAAGTGCTAGGGTTTACTGAAAAGAATTAAATAACTTTTGAGTGAAAACGACTCGACAAAAATATTGATCTCATCAGACTTATGTATAAGTGATTAAATGAAATTTTGAATTTGTGTATTCTCATCAAGTATCGAAGAACTACCATGTTATATGAGGGAATCCAACATCCAAGGATGTTTAGAGTTGCCTAGCCTAGTAGACCTAACCATCTACCTATTTTGACCTTAATGAAGAAGTGTCATTAATTCTAGGGATCATGGTATATGATGCCCAGAGAAAAATGATAACAAATGTTATATTATTGTGTATTTTATACATGGTATGTATAAATAATAAATATAGTAATAATATTAATGATGAAAGAAAGAAAGAAAAGATCGATCCATTATTATTTATTATTAAAAGATAATAAATAGTACAATACCTACAAAAGTCTAATTAGGAACTAGTTCAAAGTTCATAAGTTAAAGTATTAAAAATTACCCACATTAAGTAAAAAGGGTTAAATCAAGAAATCAAGGTTTCATGATTTAGTTGTCCCTTTGACTGAAAAGTCTGTCTATAAAGTCTTAAGGCAAGGAAAGGCTTGGGGTCCTGATCTATCTTGTGGGAGTCATTGTTATTCCTATTTTTCTCTAAAGAGAATGTTTGAAGAACAATTTCCTACAAGGAAAAGGAGAACTTACATAGACCTGATATTCCAGATACGAAACCCTACCTTAGGAGCTCTAATCTACTTACATGTTTGAGTCCAGCTCGGGGGTATTCGGATTGAAACCAAGAATGGTTCCGGGTCACGGTTGGGTGGAGCGTGGTAGTTCCCATGTGATTTGGTCATCTAATATAGAGGTAAGATCTTCCTATGAATTGTTAATGCTAATTATTTGAGTGTGCACGTTCAACCATTAAGGAAGCTTTGGATTAAAGGTATGAGATCCTAGGCTGCCTATTCTATTTTTCTAGAAATAACGCTGGCTGATTTGGGTAAATATTTACATTACATGTTCTAACCCTATATATTGGAGTTATGTTCAAATCTTCTACAGTTTACATCGTTAAAGTATAACCCTAGGTTGTACTTTCTTTCTTATGTTATATTTATCCATGGTTTATTTATTTAGATTAATTCTTCAATTTAATTCATGTATAAATATTTATCAAGGGTTTGCACCTTAGTTTTCATTCCTGTATTATATTTACTGTTGAAAGTGTGTTCATTACAAACTAGGTTTTATTTCATATGTTTTACCTATCTGTTCTTCTGGCTTTTATAAACTCTACTGACATATTCCATTTGTCTGCAGAGGCATGTTTTAGATTTTTATAGACTAGTTCAGAATTAAGATATACATATATAAGTATAATCTTACAACCTAGTTAACCTAAGCTATTATCTAGAGCTGAAATACCATATATATAAATATATAAATCAATAGATATAAAATAGAAACACAAATCTAAGCTACTAATACAATAATTATATCTAAATCTAAATTTATAAACATTCCATTTAAAATCCGAGATAAAACAAGCAAAGACCTTTCAAGGTTTGCATATTTAAATACACGCTAACCACTAAATAATTTCCATTAAAATAACTCCATCATAAGAAAATAAACAAATTAAGTACCGTGGCCATTCATTGGTCTAAAATCATGTTCCTTTTCCTAACTAAAATACACAACCCTAATATTATAAATCTACACAATCAAATCGTGTGCCATAAATCAACTAGTCCCATCTAATATTGTTCATAGCCATCGTATAATAATTAAACGAAAAACATTACAATATATACAATTAAAAACATGTAATTACATTAAGGTCACGGGAAAGAATTTTGTAGATGACCTTTTCCATTTTTGCTTACATAATCTATGGAAAACATTAATACAAAGGAGCCAAATGAAATTAACATCATTGTAATCTTTTACACAGTCCAAGTAAGTATACAAGCAATGACCAGGATTCAAATCCTGTAGCGTCGTTCTACATATATCAAGGCAATGCTATACAAAGAGTGTATATAGGCTATAATAACAAGATAAATTAGGCCACAACAAGGTCGTGAGACCCTCATCTCTGCCCCTATGCTGTAAGCATGGCCTCCGCCACAATATACACAGTCCCCTAAATCAAACCCAATCATAGAAAACAACCCAGGATAGAATTTTGAAGGGTCTTATTTATTTTATATGGCCATGGCCTTCACAATTAAATACAAATTCATGAAAATAATTACACAGAGGTCGTAAGACCTTTTACTAATCTATACACTGTATTCCATGACCACTGCCATCAAAATTAAACCCCTGATTATCTAACCCTGTCAATAACAAAAGATACAGTAACCATGTCAACAAAGGGTTTACACCCACGATGTAACTATATCTCCACATTACACATTAAAACCAAATCCTAAATCCTAAATCCTCTACGATGTCACAGCCGCCATGGAAGAGCACTCATGCCATTCACGGTATAGCCCCAAGCCATTTGTTGTCAATATTTTTCCATTCATACAGCTAATAAGAAATAATGAAGGTAACAATACATAGACTAATCTTGAAGGAGAATGCCAATACAACACAAGATTAATAAACAAATACCGCAGCATAGATTTATATACACAGTCCAGATTAATAACCATTGCCAAAAATGTAAATGTAGTATGTATTCAAAACTCGGTTAGTTACCACATTAACATAATTTACAAAGTCATGCCAAGGGCCATGGCACCCTTGCAAGCAATGGTGCTGCCCAGGCTTAAGTCTCAAATCATAACACAATTTACATAAATACAACGTAGAATTTGTTAAAGGTCCCAATTCCCCATTCATTGCTAACATCACCATTATTTACAAACCTAAATATTTGCAAAACCCAGGCTCTAAGGAAAATCGAAAACCTCCCAGTAAAAACCCAATCAATGTGATGCAACTTAAACCCACCCATAAAATCGAGAGGTTACAAGGAGGCTTACCGTGGCCATTATGGTATCACCGATGAACTCGCTGTGAATCCCCGAGCCACGCTACTCCTTGATAACCCTGTCACCTGCAGACACCAAGCAAATGAAGGATGAGAAGTATGAATCCGAGCTAGGCAAACAACAAACCACAATGATGCTAAAACTCAATGAATCCTTACCTCTGTCAACCTGGAAGTCTCCTTCATCCACTACGTAGAGCCAAGACCAAACAAATGGCAAGACAATAAAAATGACCAAGTCTTTTGTGGAGCCAATCCCTAATCTTGGGCTGCCCCAAACCCCAAGACGCATTAATGGCACCAACCTGGTGTCCACCACCATCCCAAAACCCACATCTCTATAGTTTGAAATCGGTTCAATATCGATGGTCTCTTTCCCATGGAAAGTCTTAAGCCCCATTATGTGATGTTCAAACCATATGAAATATTTTCCACCCCAAATCTTATTACAAGGTATAATACTATATATAACATATACCATAGGCCTAAATCCTTAAACCTTTGCTTATTATATTCCCTAAGCATTAAGCTTAGAAGAATGGAATATGAAATATGCCATGGTAAACTTGTTGACTACAAGTCGATATTTGGATGTTTAACCAAAGTTTATAACCTACCAAGAATAAATAAAAAGATGTATTAGTACTTTTAAATACAATAAACATGAATTCCAAATAAATTAAGATAGGAACAATGGATCCGTAACTACATAATGAATAGTAGGCATCACATAGATAATCTAACTAGGTGTTTAAATGATAAACATAGTAATTACCTCGTTATCATATGAGTCTGTAAGAAACCATAAAAAAAACTAGTAGGTGTTTTTAATGATCAAAACGTTCATCACGCCTTAAACAAGTCTCCGTCGGTAAGTATAATATGCATAGAATGAAAGAGTGCCTTAGTTCAAACTAAACTAAGTAAGCCCTCTAGACAAGTAGAAACATTACCTCTCAGTCAGTCACATGGGAAAACTAGTCCCGCCACTCCACCCACTTTAGTTCCAAAAACAAAGTTAAGTTAGAAACATATCAATAACAAGTAAGACTATGCAGAAATGAACAAAGCATATAATCAAGTAACGACACATACACAATGATGTATAACCATAAGAATAATGTAGTAAATATCATTATGACATCATAAGTAAAATACAGTAATATTCATAACTGAAAGTAAGATGATATAACGTAAGAACAACTTACGACCAATCAGTGGTACATTCAGTGTACGTTATATTCCGCAAGTTCAATAATGTTCCGCATAGGTAGTTTTTACTAGCCTAATAAAAATAAATTATTTTCAATTTTTGGGGATATTACAAGTGATATCAGAGCCCAGTTTCAATGCTAAGAGACCTATGCATGCACCAAGCATTCACTGCAAACAAAATAAAGTATGTTATTAAATTTTGTTACTAACAAAATTTTTTCTGTCATTATTCTTTTTTGCAAATTACAGGAATTTTTACGGAACAGTTTTGATTATGAGTACTGAGGAAGATAACAGTTGGCTAGGAAAGATGAACACCCCCACCCCGGAGGCAGATCTGGTGGTATTAAATTCTGATATTTTGAAGATGATAAACATTCTTCAAGCAGAATTACAAAGTTTCAAAGAAGATAGTGTGAACAAAAGAAAGGAACAACAAGATATTTATGAAGCATTACTGAGAAATATGATGGGAGGAATCTTGCAGGGAAATCCTACTTAGTCCACAAACAGATCCAAAAGAGAACCTTACCATAAATGGGCCAGCATCCCAAGATAAGGATAAAAAGAGGAACGAACCCCTGAAACACTGAAAGGAGATCATCATAGTCCTTCCATAGATGACTCTCTTTCTCCTTGCGGAAAGAAACAAAGAAGCGATTACAGTCCTCAGGGGGAATTCAGAAAAAAAAGATCCCCAACCTATGAAGGTGAAGTAAACACTGGGTAAAAAGCTGAAGTGTGGCTCTTGGGTATGAGCAAATATTTCCAAGTTCATAACTACTCAAGTGAGATGAAGGCTCGGCTTTCCATATACAATTTAAATGGTAAGGAGGCAAGATGGTGGAGGGATTTTGAACACACCAATAAATATGAGCTAAGAGAAATACGCTGGGATAACTTCCGAAAATATTCCAAGAAAATTATATGTCACTAAGGTTCCTTGACCAAAAGGTGAAATATTTCCACGAACTACGTATGGGGCCCATGACTATGAATGATTTTATTAACATATTTATGGATCTATTACATTATGTACCATACATTAAGAATGAAAAGGTAAAGATCTAGCATCTTTTAGGATGTATTCCTCCCAAATTTTGGGAGTGGATTGAATTTGACATGTCGAAAACTTTGGGCACCACGCTGCATAAGGCCAGACTCTGCTATGAGCATGGGAAGCAAAGAAAAGAGAACATGAACTGAAACAGAGACAATTCTAAGAACTTTTCTGATAACCACAAACCTGGGTTTAACCCACAGCCATACATAAAGAAGAATAACAGCTTTCTAGCAAACAAAAACTTCAATAAATTTGGTACGAATCCTTATTGGCCAACTCTTAATGTTAACAATCCAGTAGCAACTGGAGCCAATGCTACTCTGCTACAGATCAAGTGCTGGAAATGCAGTGGTCCTCATTATGCCCGAGATTGTAAGAACAAGACCAATGGGGTCTTGCATAACTTACAAGAGGAACCAACCATCGAGGACATAGTGGGAACACCGTGAATTTATGCAACACTAGATGGCCAATAGGCAGACCATCAAGCTACAATGGTTGATATAGAAGGTAAGATGATGAACACTTCTATTTCAATACTTATTGATCCTAGTGCTTTCGGAGCTATGTTTCTCCTAAAATTGTTGATATATGCAAACTAGGAAAAGTAAATCATGATAAACCTTGGCTGGTACAGTTAGCCATAGGTAAAAAATGGAAAGTTTTAGAAATAGTTAAAGATTGCAAGGTAAACCTCAATGGTTTTCCTACGAAAGTAAACCTGAACATCCTACCCTTAGGATCGTATGGTATACTTATCAGGATGGACTGGTTGGAATAGAACCATGTCATGCTAGATTGATTACACAAGTCAATCTTGTGTATTGATAGCCAAGGGAATCAAGTGAAGGTTTAGGGCATTCAAAAGAAAGTTTCTATAAGGAAAATATATGCCTTACAAGTGAAGGAATGTGTAAGGAAAGGTTGCAGGTTGTTTGTAGTAAACATACGAGACCTAGAGTCTGAAAGAGAACAACACATAAAATAATTCCCCATTCTTGAATAATTCAAGGATGTATTTCCCTAGGAAATCCAAGGATTACCTCCGAAATGATACCTAGAATTTTCCATCGAACTGACCCTGGGATCAGTTCTGGCTTCCAAATCCCCTTACCACATGAGTGCACCTGAGTTGGTGGAACTCAAACTACAGTTGTAGGAGTTGATAGATAAAGGGTATATTCGACCTAGTGTGTCTCCATGGAAAGTACCGATACTTTTCGTAAAGAAGAAGGAAGGTACCATGCAGATGTGCATCGATTACTGTTAGTTGAACAAAATGACTATCAAGAACCAATACCCACTCCCTCAGATCGATGACTTGTTCGATGAAGTGGGATGAGACAAAATATTTTCAAACATTGATCTATGATCTCGGTACCATCAAGTACAGATTCGCAACGAGGATATTCACAAAACTATCTTTCGTACGAGGTACAGGAACTTCAAGTTTGTAGTGATGCCGTTCGGGTTGACCAATATGCCCACGAACTTTATGTGTATGATGAATATCATATTTAGTAAGTATCTGGATAAGTTTGTCTTGTTCTTTATAGATGACATCCTATTTTATTCCAAGAATAAAGAGGAACACGAAGAGCACCTTCGCATAGTACTACGAGTTTTACGAGAACACCAACTTTACACTAAGTTTAGTAAATGTCATTTTTACAAACCATAGATATAGTACTTATGTCATATTATCTCTGAGACATGAATAGTTGTGGACTTGGAAAAGATTAAATCCAAAAAGTATTGGCCTACCCCTACTAGTGTCACTGACAGTAGGTCCTTTTTGGGATTAGCCGGATATTATCGAAAGTTTATTGAGAACTTCTCGACAATCACTTGCCCCATGACTGCTTTGAAAAATAAAGAAAATAAGTTCTTATAGACTACCAAGTGCAAAGAAAGTTTTCAAAATCTTAAGAATATTTTGATGACAGCACCGATACTACGAATTGTGTATTGTGATGGAGATTTCATTGTTTGCACGGATGCAATCAAGGAAGGACTTGGAGGATTCCTTCTGGAGAATGGTCATGCGATCTAGTATGAATCATAGAAGTTAAAAGAGCATGAGAATAACTACCCTACACACGATCTTAAGTTAGCTTCCATCATCCACACGCTGAAAAAGTGGAGGCACTACCTCATGGGAAGGAAGTTCATTCTGAAGACAGATAATATGTGTCTGAAATACTAATTCGATCAATCAGATATGAATGCAAGGAAATCTAGGTAGTTGGCTTTCCTTAGTGATTACTATTTCAAGCTAAATCACATTAAGGGCAAAGAGAACAAGGTTTCCAGTGCTTTGATCCGACGAAATCATATGATATATGAGGTGACTTTGAGTCAAAACGATGCATATTTGTATGAGAGGATTAGAAAGGACAACATACTTGACCCTTTCTATGTAGAAATCCTCAAGAAATTCCAAGAGGATAGGTTGTTTCAACAACAAAAAGAATATAAAGTAGCAGAATTTGGACTTCTATGATCCAAGGATAGATTGTACGTTCTAGAAGGAGGGGACATTTAGTCTAGCATCCTCACAGAATTTCATCGGGCACCTGGGATATCAAAAGATGATATTCACCTTCAATAGACACATTTTCTGGCCTAAGTTAAAGGCCAACATTGCGATGTTTATCGTGAAATGTCAGGAATTTCATCTAGTCAAAGCTGAGCATCAACATCCTTCTAGATTTTTGCAGCCGTTACCCATTCCAAAATGGAAGTGGGAGGTCATTAGTATGGATTTTTTCACTGGTCTACTGAAATGTAAGAAGAAAAATGATTCTATTTTTGTAGTCATTGACAATTTTTCAAAAGCAGCACACTTCATTCCTGTGAAGTCGACCTACAAGGCAGTGAACATTGCTGATATCTTCTTGAAGGGGGTATTTAGATTGCACGGGATACCCAAGGAAATCATCTCGGATCGGGATGTTAAGTTTACAAAAAACTTTTGGAGATCTTAATTCTCCATATTGGAGACACATTTGAACTTTAGCACTGCATATCACCCACAAACAGACCAAAAGATAGAAAGAGTAAACCAGATTGTTGAGGACATGCTTAGAATGTATGTCATGAACAACCCCACTATGTGGGAAGACTACCTGCATCTTGCAGAGTTTACATATAACAACGGTTATCAGACTTCCACCAAGATGAGTCCCTTTGAGGTACTCTATGGACGAAAGTGTAGAACATCGATTACTTGGGATAGACTAGTGGATCAGCTCATGTTAGGGACTAATTTATTAATGGACTTGGAACCGCTGGTTTCCAAGGTCCAGGTGAACCTTAAAGAATCACAAGACCTCCAGAAAAGTTACACGGATCAAAAAAGAAAATATAAAGACTTTCAAATATGCAATCATGTCTACTTGAAATTAAAATCAAAACGAAGCTCGCTGAGCTTAGGTAGGTGAGGTAAGTTAGCACCTAGATTTTGTGGACCTTTTGAAATACTGGCCAAGAAAGGGCCATTGGCATATGAGCTAGTGTTACCCGCACATGTAAGAGTCCATAATGTGTTCCATGCATCTTTGTTAAAGAAATATGTTTATGATACTAAACATGTAGTTTATTGGTCCTTATTATAGGTGGAACCTGGAGGGGAGTTTCCCCCTAAGCCTATTCATAAATTGGACAAGAGAGAGGTGCAACTCAGGAAGCACACCGTAGTCTAGTTGAAAGTGCAATGGAAGCGCTTTGAGGCCAATGAGGATACTTGGGAGAATGAAGCCACCATGAGAAATGATTACCCTCCTTGTTTCATGATGTCATTCCAAGTCCCTAGAACAGCAAGGACAATGTTGTTCTAAGTGGGGAGGGATGTAATATCCCAAATTTTGGACCTAAAACTTATAAGCACGATCCTATTGATTATGATGTTATCTTGATAGTTTGTTTTGATATTTTGGGTCGAGGACCCCACTGCATATGAACACGATGATTTCTTTTACATATTTAGTATAAGCCAATTATTGATGATATATATATGCTTGTTTGTGTTGGGTGTGGACCCTGAAGCACATGATTGATGAGATGTTTTGTGTTGAGCTAGGAGATCTGGAGCACATGGGTAATTAATATTTTGTGTTGATCAAGAAGCTATGGAGCACATGAGTACTTACATTTGTTTCGAGAGAGAAGCTGAAAAACACATTAAAATATAATTGGAAGTGTTGGGAATAATCCTTGAATCCTTCCATGTTGATGTTGAGCATAAGATCCAAAGCATCTGATCCTTGACCATTGTATCCCTAGGTGTATCGTACAAGTACATCCTAGCATTAATGTTGAGCGAAGAGCTATGGAATTGCACTAAGTTTGTAACTCCCAATTAAGCATTGAGTATGGGCTCTGGTAAGTGCTAGGGGTTACTGAAAATAATTTAATAACTTCCTAGTGAAAACGACTCGAGAAAAATATTGATCTCATCATATTTATTTATAAGTGATTAAATGAAATTTTGAATTTATGTATTCTCATCAAGTACTGAATAACAACCATGTTATACGAAGGAATCCAACATGCTGGGATATTTAGAGTTTCCTAGCCTAGTAGACCTAACCATCTACCTATTTTGACCTTAATGAAGAAGTTTCATTAAGTCTAGGGATCATGGTATATGATTCTCAGAGACAACTGTTAACAAATGTTATATTATTGTGTATTTTATACATGGTATCTATAAAGAATAAATATCGTAGTAATATTAATGATGAAAGAAAGAAAGGAAAGCTCCGTCCATTATTATTTATTATTAAAATATAATAAATAGTACAATACCTACAGAAGTCTAATTAGGAACTAGTTGAAAGTTCCTAAGTTAAAGTATTAAAAATTACCCACATTAAGTAGAAAGGGTTAAATCAAGAAATCAAGGTTTCTTGATGTAACTCTCCCTTTGACTGAAAAGTTTGTCTATAATGTCTCAAGCCAAGGAAAGGCTTGGGGTCCTGGTCTATCTTATGGGAGTCATTATTATTCTTGTTTTTGTCTCAAGAGAATGCTTGAAGAACAATTTCCTGGAAGGAAAAGGAGAACTGGCCCAGACCTGATATACGAGATAGGAAACCCTACCTTAGGAGTTGTAAGCTATCTGCATGTGGGAGTCCAGCTCGATAGGATCCAGATTGAAACCAGGAATGGTTCTGGGTCATAGTTGGGTGGAACATGGTAGTTCCCAAGTGATTTGGTCATCTAATACAGAGGTCAGATCTGCCTATGAATTGTTAATGTTGGTTATTTGAGTGTGCAGGGTCAACCATTAAAGAAGCTTCATATTAGAGGTATGAGATCCTAGGCTGCCTATTCTATTTTTCTAGAAATAAATCTAGCTTATTTGGGTAAATATTAAAATTACATGTTCTAACCCTATGTGTTGGAGATCTTTTCAAATATTCTAGGGTTTAAATTTTTAAGGCATAACCCTAGGTTGTACTTTATTTCTTATGTTATATTTATCCATGGTTTATTTCTTTAGATTAGTTCTGCAATTTAATTCCTATATAAATATTTATCAAGGGTTTTCACCTTAGTTTTCATTCCTGTCTTATATTTACTGTTGAAACTATGTTCATTACAAATTAGGTTTTAATTCATATTTTTTAACTATCTGTTCTTTTGGCTTTTATAAACTCTACTTACATATTCCATTTGTTAGCAGAGGCATGCTTTAGATTTTTATAGACCAGTTCATAAGTAAGATATACATACAAGTATAATCTTACAAACTAGTTAACCTAAGCTATTATCTATAGCTGAACTACCATATATATAAATATAAAAATCAACATATATAAAATAGAAACAAAAATCTAGGCTACTAATACAATAATTATATCTAAATCTCAATTTATAAAAATTCCATTTAAAATCCAAGATAAAACCAGTAAATACCTTTCAAGGTCTACATCTTTAAATACAGACTAACTACTAAATCATTTCCATTAAAATAACTCCGCCATAAGCAAAGAAATAGAGTAACTATCGTGACCATTCATTGGTCTAAAATCAAGTTCATTTTCCTAACTAAAATCCACAGCCCTAATATTATGAATCTAAACAATCAAATCATATGCAATAAATCAATTAGTCCCATCTAATATTTCTCACATCGATCATATAACAATTAAATGAAAAGTATTACAATATAAAAAATTAAAAACGTGTACTTACATTAAGGTCGAATGAACGAATCTTATGGATGAACTTTGCCATTTTCGCTTACAAAATCTATGGAAAAAAATTAATACACATGAACCAAATTAAATTAATATCATCATAATCTTTTACACAATCTAAGTAAGTATATAAGTAACGACCAGGATTCAAATCCTGTAGCGTCGTTCTACATCTATCAATGCCACAATATACACAGAGTGTATACGGGCTATAATAACAATATAAAATATGCCACAACAAGGTCATGAGACCCTCATCTCTTCCCCTATGTTGTAAGTGTGGCCTCGGCCACATTAAATAAATACACAGTTCCCTAAATCAAACCCCATTACAAAACACGATCCAGGATCGAATCCTAAAGGGCCTTATTTCTTTTACATGACCACGACCTTCACAATTAAATACACAGTCATGAAAATCATTACACATAGGTCATAAGAACTTTTACTAATCTAAACGCTATATTCGATGACCACTTCCATCAAAATGAAACCCCTAATTATATAACCCTGTTAATAACGAAAGCTACAGCAACCTTGTCAACAAAGGTTTTACACCCACAGTGTAACTATATTTATGCATTACACATTAAAAACCAAATCCTAAATCCTAAATCCTCTATGATGTCGCATCCTCCATGGAAGAGCACTCATGACATTCACGCCATGACCCCAAGCCATTCATTGTCACTATTTTTCCATTCATACAGCTAATAACCAATAATGAAGGTAAAAATATGCAGACTAATTGTGAAGGAGAATTCCACATGCAACACAAGCTTAATAAGCAAATATCGCAGCATAGATTTATATACACAGTCCAGATTAATAACCATTGCCAAAAACATAAACGCAGTATGTATTCAAAACTTGGTGAGTTACCACATTAACATAATTTACACATTCGTGCTAAGGGCCATGGCATCAATGCAAGAAATGGTGCTTCCCAGGATTAAGTCTCAAATCAAAACATGATTTACATAAAGACAACGTAGAATCTGTTAAATGTCGCAAGGCCCCATTCGCTGCTAAGAACACCATTATTTACAAACCCAAATCTTTGCAAAACCTAGGCTGGAAGGAAAATTGAAAACCCCATCGTAAAAACCCAATCGACGTGATGCAACTCAGACCCACCCATAAAAATGAGAGGTTACAAAGGTAAGCTTGTGTAATAGGCTAACCGTGGCCATTATGGTATCACCCTTGAACTAGCTGTGAAGCCCTAAACCACGCTGCTCCTTGATAACCCTGTCACCCGCAACCACCAAGCAAATGAAGGATGAGAAGTATGAAAGATGAGATAAGAAAACAACAAACCACAGTGCTGCTAAAACTCAATGAATCCTTACCTCTGTCAACCTGTAAGTTGCCTTCATCCACTACGCAGAGTCGAGACCAAAAAACTGACAAGCCAAGAAAAATGGCCATGTATTTCGTGGAGCCAAGCCATAAACTTGGGCTTCCCCAAACCCCAAGATGCATTAATGGTGCCATCCTGGTGTCCACCACCATCTAAAAACCCACATATCTATAGTTTGAAATCGATTCAATATCAATGGTCTCTTTCCCATGCACAGTCTTAAACCCCATTATGTAACATTCAAACCATATGGATATTTGCCACCCCAAATCTTATTACAAGGTATAATACTATAAACAACGTATAGCATAGGCCTAAAGCCTTAAACCTTTTCTTATTATTTTCCCTAATCATTAAGCTTAGAACCTTGGCATATGAAATATGCCATGGTAAACTTGTTAACTACAAGTCGAGATTTGGACATTTAACCAAAGTTTATAACCTGCCAAGAATAAATAAAAAGATGTATTAGTACTTTTAAATACAATAAACATGAATTACAAATATATTAATATAGGAACAATGGATTCATTATTACATAATGAATAGTAAGTGTCACATAGATAATCTAACTAGGTGTTTAAATGATAAACATAGTAATTACCTCGTTATGAAGCTGAGTCTGTAAGAAACCATAAAAACAACTAGTGGGTGTTTTTAATGATCAAAACGTTCAGCACTCCTTAAACAATTCTCCATCACTAAGTATAATCTAAATAGAATGAAAGAGTTCCTTAGTTCAAACTGAACTAAGTAAACCCGCTAGACAAGTAGAAACTTTACCTCTCATTTAGTCACATGGGAGAACTAGTCCCGTCACTCCACCCACTTTAGTTCCAGAAACAAAGTTAAGTTATAACCATATCAATAAAAATTAAGACTATGCAGAAATGAACAAAGCATATAATCAACTAACGACACATATACAATAATGTATAACCATAAGAATAATGTACTAAACAACATTATGACATTGTAAGTAAAATACAATAATATTCATAAATGAAAGTAAGATGATAGAATGTAAGAACAACTTAGGACCAATCAGTGATACATTCAGTGTATGTTATATTCTGCAAGTTCAATAATGTTCCGCATAGGTAGTTTTTTACTAGCCTAATAATTATTATTATTTTTTTTCAATTTTTGGGGACATTACATTGAGGAACATCGATCTTTCCTCGAGTGTTACGAAAAGAAGGTCCTTTGTGTTGATGATGATGGGAAGGCCATTGAGATTCAAGGTATCAAACGAAAGGTGTCTCTACGTTTCATCTCAACGATGAACGTAAAACGATGTATGAGGCAAGGATGTCAATTATATATCATTGAAGTCATAAATGATTAGAAGGGACCCTCATTAAATCAATACCTAGTGTTAGCTGAATTTTGTGATGTCTTTCCCAAGGAACTTCCTGGGTTACCTCCAAAGAGAGAACTTCATTTTACCATCGAGATTAAACCCGGTTCAGAGCCAACATTAAAGGCACCTTACATGATGACGGCCCCAGAGCTTTGTGAGTTGCAAATGCAGCTGAAGGAACTGTTGGACCTAGTATTTATAAGGCCAAGTATTTCACCGTGGGGTGCACTAGTAATATTTGTAAGGAATAAGGATGGTTACTTGCATCTTTGCAGAGATTACAAAGATTTGAACAGAGCCATAATGAAAAATAGGTACCCAATACCCCGAATCAACAACCTCTTCGATCAAATGAAAGGGGCAATGGTCTTTTTGAATATCGACCTGCGATTGGGTTACCACCAAATTCGAATCAAGG
>LPNX011165577.1:0-29447 GCA_001517045.1 Pseudotsuga menziesii | reverse complement strand
TGTGATACTGTTTCTTTCAGTGATCCTGCTTTATATGCTTTTATTATGAAAAATGAAATGATATACTTATGTCTTAGTTAAGCATATGAAAATTCAACAGGAAGGTGATATACCTATGACAACATTTCAAACTTGGTTTGGGCACTATGAGTTCGTGGTCGTACCCTTTGGCGTCACTAATGCACCGGCTGTATTCATGAGCCTCATGAATAGTGTGTTTAGAAAATAGTTAGATCGGTTTTTGCAAGTCTTCTTGGATGATATCCTTATCTACTACAAGAACAAAAGAGAGCATGATGAACACTTGAGAATAGTGTTGTCATGCTTGAGAGAACACAAGTTGTCCAAATGTTCTTTCTATCAAAAGGAGATCGATTATCTGGGGAATATCATTTCTGGTGAGGGAATTTCTATGGATCTAGAAAAGGTGAAGGCCATAATGGATTGGGTTGTTCCAAGGAATGCACATGAAGTAAGAAGTTTCATGGGTTTATCAAGATACTATAAAATGTTTGTGGAAGGGTTCTCAAAAATAGAGAAACCCATAACTACCTTGCAATGCAAAGGTATCAGATATTAATGAACTGAAGAATGTGATGTTGAATTCGCTAAACTAAAAGAATTACTAACGAGTGCACCAATTCTACGGGTTTCAAATATGGAGAAAGACTTCACAGTTTGCACATATTCCTCAAGACGGGTTTTGGGTGTTTTGTTAATGCAACAAGGTGGAGTAATAGCTTATGCGTCAAGAGAGTTAAAACCTCATGAGGAGAATTACCCTACCCATTATTTAGAATTAGAAGCAGTGATGTTAGCCCTAAATATTTGGAGACATCACCTTTTTGGGTGAAGCTTTGAGCTCAAACCATATCACCAAAGCCTGAGGTACCTCTTCAAACAAAGAGACCTAAATCCTAGAAAGAGGCAATGGAGTGAATTTATGAGCGAGTACGATTTTGGGATTTCATGCATTAAGGAGAAGGAGAATGTAGTAGTTGATGCCTTAAGTAGAAAACCAAGTGTTTTCTCTCTCATACCTGTAAAGGTATATTGAAGGGAGAGAGTATTAGGGAAACTAGTTGGAGATAGTTGGTACCTAAAGGTTGTGTCGACACTTCAGCAGGGAAGGAAGGTGGAACCTAAATTTGAAGGGTACGAGATAGAAGCAGATGGGTTGTTGCGATATTAAGGGAGAATGTATATCCCTTAGGAGGGCGATATTCGAGAAACTATACTCATGGAATCTCACAGATCATTATATTGTGCACATACTGCAGTAAAGAAGATGTATGCAGATATGAAAATACTTTTCTTTTGGGTGGGAATGAAGCAAGATGTGGTCAAATTCATTGTTAGGTGCCTTGAGTGTTAGCAGGTCAAGGTTGATCATCACCACCTAGAAGAACTGTTGCATCCACATGACATTCCCATGTCAAAGTGGGAGGTTATTTCGATGGAATTTGTGGTAGGATTGCCTCTTACCTCTCATAGGCATGATGCCATTATGGTCGTTGTTGATAAATTCACCAAGACTGCTCACTTTATTCTAGTTAAGGAAACCTATGATGTTGTTGATGTTACCCGGGTGTTCATCAGTGAAATTGTTCATCTTCATGTATTTCCTAAGAAGATTATCTCAGTTAGGGATGCCCGATTCACGTCTAGTTTTTGGACAAGTTTGCAGTCAGCTTTAGGAACTCAATTGAATTTAGGCACAACTTACCATCCAGAAATAGATCGCCAGACAGAAAGAGTGAATCGGGTTATGGAGGATGTTATACCTAAATCTCCTCATCAGCATGTGATAAGATCCCAAACTTCAGTATTTCCCTCAATCCCAAATTGTGAAACAAGAACATTGGTCCAAATATCAATTTTCTATATGAAAATCCAACACGGCCTCTACCCTTTAGTCAAAAAGCGGTACCTTCTTCAACACCCCGTCAACTCAGTTGGAAGTAAGAGGTGGCACCTCCTTTACCCTTTAATGAAGGCACGATTCTTCCTAGAACAGCTCTGTCATGGTGAATAAGGATCGGTGTTCTTGGTAAAAAGTGAAAAAAAGAGGTTCTCATGAAGCTTCTCTAAAGAAGGCTTCGTGGCACCCTTATCGTTGATCACTAGGCTCAGTTGGGCTCAAGATCCATCCTTGTAGGATATCCTAGCCACCTCACCCACCAATTTCTCAACCTTCCCTATCCATTCCAAGCCTATAAAAGCACACTCAATCTCCTTGGTTGAGGAGAGAGTAATGTTATGTTGTTGCTTTGATATTCTGGCCTAAGTCGATCAAGAGAGCTTGAGAGAGAAAAGTTGGAACTATCAGAGACAATATGTTGGCTTTGTGAAAGAGCATACCAACACTAAGGCATAGGTTGTAAGCTCTTTATTCATTTTATTAATATAAAGTTGGTTCCTTTCCCATGTGACTTGTTATGTTATAATCTTGCATGTTATTGTCAAATTCCTTTGTCATTGGCATAGATCTATAGATGATGTTCTGGTATCTTTGATCTCATGTGTGTTTGATGTGTTTATGCAGGTGTTTCCTTGGATACCTTTTGTCATAATAGAAGAACCACATCACTCCATCAAAGATTGATGTGTTGCTTGTTCTCTTTCAGTGGAAAAAATTTGGTTTAGTATAGTTGTTTGGGAAATTCTTGGTTTCAAAACGAAAATTGAAAAGAAAAATACTCTCCCTCCCTTCCTTAAGTAGGGAACACCTTAAAAGTTAAAGTGAAATTTTGGATCTCATATTGAATGTTTTTACTTTTCATCTCCTCACCTCATGCATCCACTTAACCATTCAATATCAAATTAAAATTAAACGCTAGCTTAGGTTTAAAATTTTTAGCAATTTGTTTGATAGGTTAGTGACGTGTTTGAGCATCGTAAAATGTAGGAGCTGTCGTTATTTTCCTGCACTCCAATTGAAGACTCGTGCATTTCTTCCAGGTATCATCAGTATATCGAACGTCCTTTCACGTACCCATGAGGTATATAGAAAGGTACTTCACGTACTCGATTGTATATAGGAAGGGCCCTTGTGGACGGTTGTGCATTAGAAAACACTACTATTGACTTGAGCTCCCACGTACCTTGTGGATATCGTGACCATCCGAGTTAACCCTTTGGTCATATTGGCATCACACTAATTGTGAATCCTTGATAATCCCATGAGATTCTAGACCTTTAATCCACTCCTCTCACATATTTTGCTTGCTTCTTTAGTTTGAGTAGCGCTTGTTGTCTGTACAGTTAGTATTTTTTAGAAGAGAGAGACACTTTTGTTACATAGTTATGACTTCACCTTCTAGGACTACCAACCAAGAGACTCCTTTACCAAGCATGTCTTTTGTTTTACCTCCATATGGGGATGTTGGTCCTCCTCTCATGGATACATTAATCCTTCTTGGATTGACTATTGCATTGCCTGTTTGGTTGTTCTCTAATCCACTTATCCCATGTAAACTAGTTGCTTCTGATCCTAATCCTTCATCGCAAGAGCATCAATCTCCTATTGATCCCTCTCCTTCCTCACCAGATGTGTCTTCTCTCGTTTCTCCCTCTTTTCCTGTTGAAAGTTGTTATACTAGTTGTCAAGTGGATAAGAAGAAGAAGAAAAGCAAGATTAAGAAGAAGAAAAACAAACAAAAAAACAAGTCTCAACCAATTACTCCTCCGAGTGTGGAGAGTGTTGATTTGCACACCCCAAGACCGCGTAAGCTCAAATTCCCTTGTAGGCTTTGCAAGGGTGATCACCTTCTTAAATTTTATGATGGTTTAGCCCTGATTTCATAAGAATGGTCTAATGTTTCCTAGAAACTGATGTCATCAACCTCTGGTCATCATATTGATGATCCCCCCTCAACCAATGACTCTTTGGTTAAGATTCGAAAACGAAAAGTCATAAATTCTTGCTTTCTTTGTAAGGACATGCACTTTACTTACCTTTTTTCTTGCATGGATGAAGCTTCTAAATTATTGGAAGATATTACTATTTCTTGTCAACGGCTTCCAACAGGTTATTGTAAGTTGTCTCTTGAACCCCCATTGGTTGACCAAGTGGTCGATTTGGATTCATCTATGGTTGATCAAACTCTTCCTTCTGAGAGTGAATCCCAAGTGGTCAATTCAGATTCATCTATGGTTGATCTCACTCTTCCTTTGAAGAGTTAAGTTAAAGTGGTCGAGTCAATATCATCTCCATCTGATCCCACTCTTTCATGAGAGAGTGTTAAGACTGAAGTAGTCACTTTGACCAAATCTTCATCTTGTTCTTCTCTTCTATTAGAGAGTGAACTAAAACTTGCCGAAGTTTTTATGCTTTATTTTGATTGTTCTCGACAAGAGGAAATATTGTCTCTTTTGACAGAACCCTATCCAAGTACTGAGGTTATTTACTTTGATTGGAGTAACCTAATAGAGTCTCGTATTCATTCGAGTGTTCATTTCCAGATAGTTGTGAATGTTACTACTAGGTGGATGCTTTGAACTATTGTTGACGAAGGGGATTTTGTTAGCATTCTATCCTCAAAATTTTGGAAATATTTAGGTTCTCCTCAGCTTGTGCCAGCCACCGATCAGATACTGGATTTTAATCAGAGACCTACTGCACCTTTAGGGATCCTTCCTCATTTTCCTATTACATTATCAAGGAAATCTATCTTTATTGATGTTATGGTGGTCCAAGGTCGTTTAGATTTCAATATGCTCCTTGGACGTGATTATGTTTATGCTATGAAATCCGTAGTGTCCACACTCTTTAGATTTATGCATTTTCCCCATGATGGGAATATTGTGACCATTGATCAGCTTTCCTTTGCTATGCCTCAACATCGCATCACTCCTAGTAATCATACTACCCTGAATGTACCTCGTGTTCTTGTGATTCCTTCCCCTTCTTCTAGTTAGCTTCTTCCCATCATAGGTAAAATGGGGAGCATAGCTCTAGTCTATGGACATCATACTAGAGTTAAGCCACTTGCTTTTATGTAAAGCAGGGAAAACTACCAACCTCTGGATATCATGTTAGGTAGTAGGTTCCTGAGCATAGTTCCTTTACTCTGTGTCAAGCTCGTTAAAAAATCAAACAGACCCTCGTGAGCATAGTTCCCTTTCCGTGCCAAACTCGTTAAAAAATGAAACAGATGCCTAGGAGCATAGTTCCTTTTCTTTGTGTCAAGCTCGTTAAAAAATGAATTAGATGTCTGTGAGCATAGTTCTTTTTCTATGTCAAGATCATTAAAAAATGAAACAAGTTGGTGAGCATAGTTCCTTTTCTCTTTGTCAATCTCGTTAAAAAATGAAACAGATGTCCTTGAGCATAGTTTACCTTTTTGTTTCAAGCTTACATAAAAATTAAACCATGTTTTGTGCATAGTTTTTTCTCTATTCCAAGCTTGTTAAAAAATCAAGCAAATACCTTGAGCATTGTTCTAATCATTCTTCAAGCTCGTTAAAAACAGTAAGATGGTGTTGATCTTAGTTTTCATTTTTTCATGCTCTGGTTAAAACATGAAAAGTGGGTTGAGCTTACTTTATCACTTTTTCGTGCTCTAGATTCAAATATGAAAAAGGTTAATAGAGTCCTCTTTAAGCTCCTTTTAGACTCTTAAAATGTGAAAATATTTCTAAGTGAACTTGTCTTCTTCACGCTCGTAAAAGGACTTGAAGAGTCGTCCTCCTAGTGATAGTTTACCCTTTTTTCGGAATAGAGGGCACTACTTATGAAAAATGTACACTCCAGCCAATCATGATTGGAAGAGTTCTCTAAGGTATTATTTTATACTTCTTCGGGCCATGGGGACTAAATCATACGAAAAAGGACCCTTCAGAGTTTTCTTTAGTTTGTTTAGACTCTCTAAACATGAACTACACCGAGTTTTCTTTCATTGGACTCGTTAAGTGAAACATTGAAAGACGTTTTTTGGGAATGAACCCCTCCTTTCTCTGGTTCATAAAACATATGAGTTTGGACTTGTCCGAATGACAAGCTACAACGAATGTTTGTTACCCTCTTCGAAATCGTAAAAACGAAAAGAGGAATGCATCAATCATGATGGGGAAATTAAGGGAAGGAATCAATTCATTTTGCAAATAAAATGGTAGTTTGTCATCACCTTTGAACATGGAACTTGTCTGTATTTCATTCAGTCAATTGGGTAAATCATTTTGTCTTTGAGTCATGTCACTCCTTTGAGTTTTTCAAAGAATGCATTGTCCAATGTCGTATTGTGTTCCACCTCATCGAGCTGATGCTACCAAGTCTTTTGTCGTGTCACCCAATGTTCAAAGGGAAGTTAGAAGTTTACCTCCGCAGTTAAGAAAACCTTTGTGTCTGTAACTTTTGAGTCAGTCTGATGGTTATACTATCTACAACATTCCAAAACTTTGTTTTGAGTTTCATGTCATTGATGCGGGATTCATCATGGCCCTCCTTCGACGAGACTATTCCAGTCGACATCAACTCATCATCTGAGAATTAGTCTTAGAAACAAATTTACTACCTTGAGATCTATATACCTCAATGATAGATTCTCTCTCTTTCGACATAGGTTCACATCATTGACCTTTGATCAAAATATTCAACTGAGTGTTTGACATCAAAACATCTATTCACACTTAGTCAAATGTACCAGTGTACCTTGGGAATCATTGACATTAATGGTGATCTCCCTCACACTTATTAACGGTTCACATCATTGACCAGTAACCAAGTGGTTTCTATCATATTTGACTTCATATCATTGTAATCACATCGATAGAATCGGACTTTGCGGAAGACAAGATGAAGACCCTGGGTGTCTGTTTGAAAGCACTCATTGCTTTCTCCCCAGGTTGCTTTGGAGTATATTGTATGAAGTACCATCATGTATCCACATTTGTATGGTCGTGGCTATGCTCAAATTTGCATTTATATGACATAGATATACATTGTATGTCTGGTAGCTATATTCCAAGTTTGAGTCTTCTATCACATGGATCTACATTGTATTTTAGTATCCATGTTTGTTTATCTCTCCCATGGATATGCTTTGTATTGGTCTGCAGCCATGATGAAGACACATTTACTCATGATTCAAAAGTATTGATGTATTGAAGATGCATGGTTGATGATCTCTGATTAAGCTCATTCTTACGTCAAAGTGATAAATTTCTCTTTCAAATCTCTCGCTTATCATACCCCTCTAGACTCATGCTTTGGGGGGAATTATGTTATACCTAAATCTCGTCATTAGCATGTGATAAGATCCCAAACTTTAGTATTGCCCTCAATCCCAAATTGTGAAGCAAGAACATTGGTCCAAATATCAATTTTGTATATGAAAATCCAGCACTTCCTTTTCCCTTTAGTCAAAAAGTGGTACCTTCTTTAGCACCGCCTCAACTCAGTTGGTAGTAAGTGGTGGCACCTCCTTTACCCTTTAAGGAAAACGTGGTTCTTCCTAGAATCACTCTATCATGGTGAACAAGGAGTAGTGCCCTTGGTAGAAAGTGAAAAAGAGAGGTTCTCATGAAGCTTGTTAAAAGAAGGCTTCATGAAACCCTTATCCCTAATCACTAGGGTCAGTTGGGCTCAAGATCCATCCTTGTAGGATCTCCTAGCCACCTCACCCACCAATTTCTCAACCTTCCCTATCCGTTCCAATCCTATAAAAGCAGGATCAATCTCCATGGTTGAGGAGAGAGTAATGTTATGTTGTTGCTTTGATATTTTGGCCTAAGTCACTCAAGAGAGCTTGAGGGAGCAAAGTTGGAGATATCGGAGAGAAGATGTTGGCTTTGTGAAAGAGCATACCAACACTAAGGCATAGGTTGTAAACTCTTTCTTCATTTTATTAATATAAAGTTGCTTCCTTTCCCATATACTTGTTATGTTATAATATTGCATGTTATTGTCAAATTCCTTAGTCATTGGCATAGATCTATAGATGATGTTTTGGTACCTTTGATCTCTTGTGTGTTTGATGTGTTTATGTTGTTAGGATATTTAGACACTTAGGAGTTAGTTAACATCAACTTGTGTAATATATCCATTAAATAAAAGTGTGTTTCTTTACTATGCATTAGTGTGCATTTGTAAATATTCTAATCCGACGGTCACGATATGTTCTAGACATAGAGTGATCCGATGGTTCAAATTCTCTTAGATCATACCTACCATTGATCTGTGGCTTAACACCTGATTGGTCCATGATCTCTATTTAAAGAGCATGGAGGGTCCTTGCCTAGTTGACCGATTATGAGAAGCTCATGTAACTTTCTTTCTTTTGCATAATAAAGTGCTCCAAGTAGCTATTTGGTTGGGGCCATGGACTATTTCTCTCTCGAGGGTTTTAACCACGTGACAAACATTAGTGTGTTGATCTGTGATCTATTTGTGAGAAGAGGTTGCTCAAGGTGTTCAGTCTTTTGGGAGTACCCTGTGTACCTAAACATGGTATCAGAGCGTTTATGAAGAGTCGCTTTTGGTTTTGATCAAGATCTAGAACGGTGTTGCCGAAACTTTGAAATGATTTCTAGTTCTGATTTTTCTATGCATTTGTGGCCTGCGGGAGCTATTCCATTTCATCTTGAGCATTGTTTCCATTAGGAAATAGTTTTCGTTTCACCGAAAACCATTTCTGTTTGTTCCAGAAACACCCATTTCGGCAAATCTGAAGGTATAATGTTATAGTGACGGATTTGTTTAATTTTTTTTTTTTTAAATTGTCATATTTTATCAGTTTTATTATTAGATAGTTATTGTTTAAGTCTAGGACTGTTTCCTTCACTGACTGCGTATGCTTTTTTCTGTGCACCTTGCGCGATCGCGGCGAATAAAAAACAGTAAGGAAAAGTTTTTTTTCTTGTCTTCTCGGGTACATATGCTCTTTGTCGTGCACCTTGTGCATTCACGGCAAATCAGAAACAATGAGAAAACTTGAAAATGTAGACTTTCCGGGTAAGCTAACCAAGATCTAACCCCACCCATAGTGTGGAAATTTCTTTTTGTTTTTGTTTTTCGTTTTTTTGTGATTTGTAGGAAAAAAAGGCAACCATGGAGAACGAGAGAGAAGCGTAAAAAAAAACCTTTCCTCTTTCCATTCTTTTAGGTACCTTTTAAACTTAGCTCACTTGGTTCAAAGTTTCTTTATTCTATGATAAGTCTTGAGTCCATGTCTTATCAAGTTACCTTTTAGTGTGTGCAATTTCTATTTTCAAGTTACTTTTTGTAAAAGTGCATCTCACTCAAATAAAATAAAATAAAAGTGAGTCACTTAAGTCTTTATTGCCACACTCTTTAAAAAGTAACATTATTGTAAAAATGAACATCACTTATTTTACAAAAAGTAATTCACATAAAAAAAACAATTTTTTTGTAAGTGATTATCAAAGGTTCCTCTTGGGAAGAATAAGATTCTTTTTTTTAGTTGGTCAAGTAAATATCTGCCATGTCATTATTGGGGACATATTCAACATTTTCTTTGATCAAGCATAACTTCATCATCCAGAATCAGTTTTCAGTGCCATTTTTTTTAAAATCGTATATTTTTTCAAGCTCTTTGCATCCAGATAGTTATTTTATGTTCTTTTAGCCATTATTTTATGTATGGAAGCCCCTTGTGATATTATACTTACAAGTTCTAACTATTTCTCATGAAAATCTCGTATGGAGGATGTTCTACGAAGTAGGGGACTTTTTAGGATAACCTCAAAGAAAGAAACATAACCCACTGATAATGATAATAAAATTAAATGGGAAAATAGATATGTTGAAGCTCGTGGATTGATTAGGATGCCAATCTCTACTACTTTGTGGTTCCACATATCTGGAATTCATGAACCTGATAAAGCTTGGAAAAGTTGGAATCTGTGTTTGGTAAACACAATGAAATTCGGGGTCATCAACTTGAGAATGAGTTGATTTCCTTGAATCCAAATGATTTTTCATGCATTCAAGACTATTTATCTAAGTATAAAACTCTTATACTCTTATGTGAAGAATGCAAGATTAAGAAAGAAGACAAACAATGTATTTATCATCTTTCCAAACTTGGACCTGTATATTCTATTTTTGTATCTACATTCTAATCCATGAAATAATCATTTATTGAAGCTATCTATCAAGAACCTAGTCTTGAATCATTTTGTGATTCCTTAATTAGAGAGCAAGATAAGATCATTCATCTTGAAATAATTAACAATGTAGATACATCTAGGAAAGCCTTATTGTCCCAACAGAAAGAAAAGTCCAAGCCTCCCAAGAAATAGAATTTTCACAATAATAAGCCAAATAACAAGGGTCCCAAACCCTCTCAGTCAACTTCTTCTTTAAAAAATGACAAAGGATCCAAGCTAGAAAGAAAAAAGACTGAGCGTCATTGCAATTTTTGTGGGAAAAATAATCATGATGAATCTAAGTGTTTCAAGAAGATGACAGCCTTGGACGCAACAATGAAGAAGCACCAAATCATCCTAGATTCGTCTTCCGAATCTACCTCTCATGGACATGCACTTTGTGCTTCTGGTTACTCTTATACTGCATCTTCTTCTTCTACTTCAAATGAATGGCTCATTGATTCTGGAGCATCTTATCAAATGGCTAAGGATCAAGCCATCTTTTTTACTATGCATGAATGTAACACCAAGCAAATATTTATTGGTGATGATAGATCTCTAAGTGTTGTTAGATCTGGAACAGTTCTAGTAGAAAATGGTCATTTCAGTGATGTACTATGTGTTCCAAAAATTTCCTAGAATTTGTTATCAATCTATCAAATTACTCATTCGAGTGAAGGTAAAACGGTGACCCTCACTAAGTTATAATCAAGGATTTTAAAAATCCCCAAAATGTCCTTACTACTAGAACTGTTGATGATATTACCAGGTTGTATAAATTTAACAACTTTGGGTCATCACCTTTTCCTTCAGTTTTTGTTGCTCATAGTGATAACTTGAGCAAACTTTGGCATGAGCGATTTGGTCACTTAAATTATCACTCATTGCAACAACTATGTAAAGATATATAAGGTGACTGGTCTTCTGATGATATCTTGCAAAGATGGTGTTTATTTCGGTTGTGTGCTCGAAAAACATCATCGAGACAGTTTTGACAAATGTGCCTCTTGGCACACCTCGGTTCCCTTGGATCTTGTGCATAGTGACTTGTGTGGCCCTTTACAATTTGCTTTCTTTTCTGGTTTCAAATATTTCCTAACTTTCATTGATGACTACTCCAGACGCACTTTGGTTTACTTCCTAAAACTTAAGAGCGAAGTATTTAATATGTTCTTGGCCTACAAGGCCCTTGTTGAAAAACAATATGGTCATCAAATTATTAAGTTAATCTCTGACAATGGAGGAGAATATGTTAACAACAAGTTCACTACTTTCTGCACTGAACAAGGAATCCAACAACAGCACATTGTTCCATATACACCACAACAAAATAGTGTAGCTAAACGGAAGAATCACACTTTAAAAGAAATGACTAATTGTATGATCCAATCTAAGGGACTGAGTCTTCAATATTGGGCTGTGGCCATAAATTGTGCAACTTAGATATTTACTCGCACACCCACTAAAGTTTACAAGGTATAGCACTGAAATAAGCATGGAGTAAAATTAAACCAGATGTAAGTCACTTTTGTGTGTTTGGTTGTGAAGCATGGGCTCACATTCCGGATGAAAAACGGAAAGCATTGCAGCCTAAAAGTGAAAAGTGCATATTTGTTGGATATTCATAAGATGTAAAAGGTTATAGAATTCTTTAGCAACATTCTCATGATATAATCATTAGAAAAGATGTTAAATTTGATGAAAATATATTGGCCTACGAGCTTAACTTGGCAGGTGTGCCATCTTTGGCCTGCAAGCCTGATTCGGCGATTGTGCCTTCTTCTTATTCTTCCAACTTCCTTGACAGGTTTCTGACTCCAGTTTCTGATAATGACAGTGACAATGAAAATACACCTCCGCCTGCTCATGTTCCTCCAGTTGCACCAGCACCAATGCTTCCTCGATGGGTCCATTCAACATGTGAAGCAACCGATGATCTTGTCGGTGATCCTAGAAATCAACACCGAACACGTTCTCAGTTTCAGCGAGCCTAGTCTCTTTTGGCTCAAGTTTCCAAGAATCATGATTCAAAAACTTTTGCAGAAGCTTCAGGAAATCTAGATTGAGATGCAGCTATGGATGAAAAATATTGTTCCTTAATGGCGAACTATACTTGGGATCTTGTTCCTCTTCCAAAAGGAAGAAAACTTGTCTGATGTAAATGGGTCTACAGAACTAAGTATGCATCGTATGGAAGTTTTGAAAGACCTAAGGCAAGGTTAGTTTCCAAAGGTTTTTCTTAAGTTGAAGGGATTGACTACAATGAAACCTTTGCTCCTGTCGCAAAAATAAATTCCATCCACCTTGTTCTTTCCCTTGCCGCCTTACATAACTGGGAAGTCCATCAAATGGATGTTAAGTCTGCCTTTTTACATGGTGATTTATAGGAAGAAAATTACATGAAATAACCTCCTAGATATGTTTATGATAACTCTAGCCTTGTTTGTCTCCTTAAGAAATCCTTATATGGCCTTAAGCAAGCTCCTAGAGCTTGGTATGCCAAAATGGATAGATTTCTCCTTGACACTGGTTTTTCTAGATGTCATTCTGACCCCAATGTCTATACCAAGAAAGTAGGAAACCATCTCATCATACTTGTTCTTTATGTTGATGATCTTATCCTTACTCGTAGTGACCCTAAACTTATAACCCATATGAAATCCAATCTTAAGAAAATTTTTGAAATGTCAGACTTAGGACATTTGCATTATTTTCTTGGTCTCCAAGTCTTGTAAACCAAAGAAGGAATATTTATTTCCCAGTATAAGTATGCGTGTAACCTTCTTCGTCGCTTCCACATGGAAGATTGTAAACCAGGCCCTTCTCCCTTTCAGTCTGGAGTCAAACTTTCTGCCACTTGTACTTTCCTTGAAGTAGATGCCACCTTGTATCGTCAGCTTCTTGGTAGTCTCTTATACTTGACTCATTCTTGTCTTGACCTTTCCTTTGTTGTTGGTCGTGTTTCCCGTTATATGCAAACACCTCATGAAAGTCACTGGAAAGCAGCAAAAATAATACTTCGATATATTCGAGATACAATTTAGTTTGGGATTCATTACGGTACGGGGGGGAACCTTTATTGGTTGGTTTCACTGATTCAGATTGGGCCGACGATCCTGATGATCGAAAGTCTACTGCAGGTTATGTTTTCAATCTAGGATCTAGACCTGTCACTTGGGCTTGTAAGAAACAACAAGCTCTTACTCTTTCTTTAGCAGAAGCAGAATATCGAGCTACACTTAATGCCATTCAGGAAGCTTTATGGCTTCGACATATCCTTTCAGATTTTGGATTCAAGTAGAAACAACCTACTCCACTTTGGTGCGACAATCAAAGTGCCATCTGTTCGGGTACACGGGTACTCCCAAAAGACTGAACACATTCAATAACCACTTCACACAAATAGATCACAGTTCAACACACCGATGTTTGTCATGTGGTTAAAACCCACGAGAGGGAAACAGTCCATGGCCCTAGCCAAATAGCTACTTGGAGCAATTTATTATGTAAAAGAAAGAAAGTTACATGAGCTTCTCATAGTCGATCTACTAGCGAAGGACCCTCTATGCTATTTAAATAGAGGTCATAGACCAATCGGGTGTTAAGCCATGGATCAATGGTAGGTATGATCTAAGAGAAGTTGAACCGTTGGATCACTCTATGTCCAGAACATATCGTGACCATCGGATTAGAATATTTACAAATGCACACTAAAGAAACACACTTTTACCTAACAGATATATTACACAAGTTGATCTGAACTAACTCCTAAGTGTCTAAATATACTAACATCCACCCTTAAGAACAACTTGGGATAGAATTGAAGGATTTACAAAAGTGACACTGTTAGGAGAAGGAAGGAGGCATTAGAGCCTATCCCCCCTTAAGGACACATTCCTGAACTCCTAACATAGACAGAATTTTAGAAAACTTTGCTTCTGTAAGAGACTTGGTGAAGATGTCTGCAACTTGATCATCTATAGGGCAATAGAGAACTTGAATAACACTATCATGAACAAGATTTCTAATGAAGTGCATGTGTAGCTCAATGTGTTTGTTGCCCTGATGTAGAACTGGAACTTTGGAAAGCTTAATGGCACTTTGATTATCACACCAAAGTGGAGTAGGTTCCTGCTACTCGAATCCAAACTCTGAAAGGATTTGCCGAAGCCATAAAGCTTCCTGACTAGCATTAACTGCAGCTCGATATTCTGCTTCTGTTGAAGAAAGAGCAAGATCTTGTTGTTTCTTACAAGCCCAAGTGACAGGTCTAGATCCCATACTGAAAACATAACCTGCAGTAGACTTTCGATCATCAGGATTGCCAGCCCAATGTGAATCAGTGAAACTAACCAACAAAGGTTTCCCCCCTGTACTATAATTAATCCCAAACTGAATTGTTCCTCAAATATATTGAAGTATTCTTTTTGCTGCTTTCCAGTGACTTTCATGAGGATTTTGCATATAATGGGCAACACGACCAATGACAAAGGAAAGGTCAGGATGGGAATGAGTCAAGTATAAAATACTACCAACAAGCTGACGATACAAGGTGGAATCTACTTCAGGGAAAGTACAAGTGGCAAAAAGTTTGACTCCAAACTGGAAGGGAAAAAGGGTCAATTTACAATCTTCCATGTGGAAGTGACGAAGAAGGTCACAAGCATACTTAGACTGGGAAAGAAAGATTCCTTCTTTGGTTTGCAAGACTTGGAGACCAATCAAATAATGCAAATGTCACATGGGTTATAAGTTTAGGGTCACTACTAATAAGGATAAGATCATCAACATAAAGAACAAGTATGATGAAATGGTTTCCTAATTTCTTGGTATAGACATTGGGGTCAGAATGGCATCTAGAAAAACCAGTGTCAAGGAGAAAGCGATCCATTTTGGCATACCAAGCTCTAGGAGCTTTCTTAAGGCCATATAAGGATTTCTTAAGGAGACAAACAAGGCTAGAGTTATTCTGAACATATCTAAGAGGTTGTTCCATGTAAATTTCCTCATGTAAATCACCATGTAAGAAGGCAGACTTGACATCCATTTGATGGACTTCCTAGTTATGTAAGGCTGCAAGGGAAAGAACAAGGCAGATGGAGTTCATTTTGGAAAAAGGGGAAAAGGTTTTATTGTAGTCAATCCCTTCAACTTGGGAAAAACCTTTGGCAACTAACCTTGCCTTAAGTCTTTCAACATGTCCATTTGATGCATACTTAGTTCTATAGACCCATTTACATCTGACAATTTTTCTTCCTTTTGGAAGAGGAACAAGATCCCAAGTATCGTTCGCCATTAAGGAACGATATTCTTCATCCATAGCTGCATCCCAACATGGATTTTGTGAAGCTTCTACAAAAAATTTTGGATCATGATTCTCGGAAACTTAAGCCAAAAGAGAAGAGGCTCACTGAAACTGAGAATGTGTTCGATGTTGATCTCTAGGATCATCGGCAAGATCACCAACTGCTTCACATGTTGAACGAACCCATCAAGGAAGTATTGGTGCTAGTGCAATTTGAGAAACATGAGCAGGCAGAGGTGGATTTTCATCCTCACTGTCATCATCAGAAACTAGAGTTGGAAACCTGTCGAGGAAGTTAGAAGAAGAAGAAGAAGGCACAATCACAGAATCAGGCTTGCAAGCCAAAGATGGCACACCCGCCAAGTTAGGTTCGCAGGCCAAGAGATTTTCATCAAATTTAACATCTCTTCTAATGATTATATCATGTGAATGGGGTTGAAGAAGTCTATAACCTTTTACATCTTCAGAATATCCAACAAATATGCACTTTTCACTTTTAGGCTGCAATGATTTCCGTTTTTCATCCGGGATGTGAGCCCATGCTTCACAACCAAACACACGAAAGTGAATTACATCTGGTTTAATTTTACTTCATGCTTCTTCTGGTGTTATACCTTGTAAAACTTTAGTGGGTGTGTGATTAATTATGTAATTGGCACAATTTATGGCCTCAGACCAATATTGGAGACTTAGTCCCTTAGATTGGATCATACAATTAGCCATTTCTTTTAAAGTGCGGTTCTTTCATTCAGCTACACCATTTTGTTGTGGTGTATATGGAACAATGTGCTATTGTTGGATTTCTTGTTCAGTGCAGAAAGTAGTGAACTTGTTGTTAACATATTCTCCTCCATTGTCAGATCTTAACTTTTTGATGACCAGATTGTTTTTGAACAAGGGCCTTGTAGGTCAAGAACATGTTAAATACTTTGCTCTTAAGTTTTAGGAAGTAAACCCAAGTGCGTCTGGAGTAGTCATCAATTAAAGTTAAGAAATATTTGAAACCAGAAAAGAAAGCAAATGGGAGAGGACCACACAAGTCACTATGTACAAGCTCCAAAGGAACTGAGGCATTCCAAGAGGCACGTTTGTCAAAATTGTCCCAATGATGTTTTTCGAGTACACAACCGAAACAAATACCATCCTTACAAGATACCATTGGAAGACTAGTCACCATATTGTCTTTACATAGTTGTTGTAATGAGCAATAATTTAAGTGACCAAATCGCTCATGCCAAAGTTTGCTCAAGTTATCACTATGAGCAACAAAAACTAAAGGAAAATATGATGACCCAAAGTTGTTAAATTTGTACAACCTGGTAATATCATCAACAGTTCCAGTAGCAAGGACATTTTGAAGATTTTTAAAATACTTGATTACAACTTGGTGAGGTATAAAAATCACAGTTTTACCTTCACCTGAATGAGTAATTTGATAGATTGATAACAAATTGCAGGAAATTTTTGGAACACATAGAACATCATTGAAATGACCATTTTCTACTGGAATTGTTCCAGATCATACAACACTTAGAGATCTATCATCACCAAAAAATATTTGTTTGGTGTTACATTCATGCATAGTAGAAAATATGGCTTGATCCTTAGCCATATGATAAGATACTCCAGAATCAATAAGCCATTCATTTGAAGTAGAAGAAGAAGATGCAGTATAAAAGTAACCAAAAGCGCAAAGTGCATGTCCATGAGAGTTAGATTCTGAAAACAAATCTATGCTGATGTGGTGCTTCTTCATTGCTACTTCCAAGGCTATCATCTTCTTAAAACACTTAGATTCATCATGATTATCTTTCCCACAAAAATTGCAATGAAGTTTAGTATTCTTTCCTTTTTGCTTGGATCCTTTGTCATTTTTTAAACAAGAAGCTAACTGAGAGGGTTTGGGACCCTTGTTGTTTGGCTTATTATTGCAAAAAAATTGTTTCTTGGGAGGCTTGGACTTTTCTTTCTGTTGGGACAATAAGGCTTTCCCAGATGTATCTGCATTGTTAATTATTCCAAGATGAATGAGCTTATCTTGCTCTCTAATTAAGGAATCACAAAAGGATTCAAGACTAGGCTCTTGATAGCTAGCTGCCGTCAAGGATTCTTTCATGGAGTAGAATGTAGATACAAAAACAGAATATGCAAGTCCAAGTTTGGAAAGAATATGATAAATACAGTGTTTGTCTTCTTTCTTAATCTTGCATTCTGCACATAACATTCTAAGAGTTTTATACTTAGATAAATAGTCTTGAAAGCATGAAAAATCATTTGGATTCAAGAAAAGAAACTCATTCTCAAGTTGATGACCCGGAATTTCGTTATGTTTACCAAACACAGATTCCAACTTTTCCCAAGCTTTATCAGGTTCATCAATTCCAAATATGTGGAATCGCAAATCAGTAGAGACTGACATCTTAATCAATCCATGAGCTTCATCACATCTATTTGCCCATTTAATTTTCTTATCATCATCAGTGGGTTTTGTTTCTTTCCCTGAGGTTATCTTGAAAAGTCCCCTACTTTATAGAAGATCCTCCATACGAGATTTCCATGAGAAATAGTTAGAACTTGTAAGTATAATATCACAAGGGGTGGCCATACTATAAAATAATGGCTGAAAAAACAAAAACTAATTGTCTCATTGCAAAGAACTCAAAAAAATATATGCGGTTTTAAAAAAAATGGCACTGAAAACTGATTCTGGATGATGAAGTTATGCTTGATCAAAGAAAATGTTGAAGATGTCCCCAATAGTGACGTGGCAGATATTAACTTGACCAACTAAAAAAAAGAACCCCCATCTTCCCAAGATCAACCTTTGACAATCACTTTACAATAAAGTTACTTTGAAGTGAATTACTTTTGTAGAATAAGTGAGGTTCACTTTTACAATAATGTTACTTTTAAATAGTGCGGCAATAAATTAAAAGACTTAAGTGACTCACTTTTTATTTTATTTTATTTATGCGAGATGCACTTTTATAATAAAATATTTTGAAAATAGAAATTGCATGCACTAAAAGTAGCTTAATAAGACTTGAACTCAAGACCTATTAAGGAATAAAGCAACTTTGAACCAAGTGAGCTAAGTTTAAAAGGTACATAAAAGAATGGAAAGAGGAAGGGGTTTTTTTTTATTCTTCTCTCTCATTCTTCATGCTTGCCTTTTTTTCTGTAAATCACAAAAAAAACGAAAAACAAAAAACAGAAAAAACTTTTTCCACACAATGGGGTTAGATCTTGGTTAGATTACCCAAAAAGTGTATGTTTTCAAGTTTTCTCGCTGTTTCTGATCTGCTGTGATAGCACAAGGTGCACAGCAAAGAGCATACGTACCCGATAAGACAAGAAAAAAAACTTTCCCTTACTGTTTCTGATTCGCCGCGATCGCGCAAGGCGCACGACAAAGAGCATACTGTTGTACGGAATAATACACCTAATAACCTAAGGTAGGGGTTACCAACATACTCAATCAACTTGCAGACAATTGAATTCTGAAGTGCAGTACAAGAAATAGAAGGATGAGAAAGACATACTCGATTAACGAAGGTCAATCCTTGCTAGTCCTCTTCCGTTCTGCTTTAGCTCCAAAGTCTTCAAGGTTGCTCCTCCTTCACCTGTCAAGAGCCAATCTTCCAGATACAAGATATTTCATATATATATAAGCAGGTTAGATAAATCATAAATAAGATGCATAAACATAAACATTTATCGAACTAAGATACATGAAACACATATGGAAGAAGTAATCTATTTATTAACAATAATGAGGAAGTTAAGGTTACAACCAAACGTCTGACACAAGGACTCCTCTGTCACCAAAGGATTCTGAGTTCCACTGCTCCAAAGACTTCTGTATAAACTCCACCAGCATAAATTTTCTCTCCAAGTGTCAGTAAACACACCCTCCCCAAGGCCTGTATTGATATGGGTGAAATAAGACAGTTTCGAAAGTTGAGGAGGTTAGAGCAGTTAAGGAAATTAAGTTAAATGAATTAACTAATATCCCATTAGCGCGTGTTTTATGTTTTAATGTTAAGGGATGCATTCGCAGGTCTGTATAAGGACAACACGTGAATGATTTGTGACTCACTATAAGGGAAACCCGCGTATACATCTATTCGCGACTTGCTATACTCGAGACTCGCGAATGATGCGCGAGTTACATAAAAGGAGAGTCGCGAATACCACTCAACATAGTAAAAAATGACAAAGTAACTGGGTGGATGAAGGGAGAATGTATTTCATAAGAATCCAAGATATAGTGTTTTGGGAAAACCTCAATCCATAAATGTCCTTTTGTGTGCCAACATGAGGGAAGTCGGCACTCGGATGGAGAGGTGCCATTTAGGTGTATAACAGATGCCCCCTAATGTGTGAGGTCAGAGAGAAACGATGGCCGAAATACATTATAATAGTAAGCTTTGGAGGAACTCAGAAATCCAATGGAGAAGAGAGAGTACTTGAAACAAATACATAGTAATGTCATATACAAAGTTACATCTGAGGATGCTATGTTCATTTCACTGGAACACTAGCTCCTTTACAATATTTGAGTACATCATATGATATGGGTAAAAACCATGTATATTACAAAGGTGGATCGAAGCCACAATATACAATAATGAGTCTTCAAAGATCTGGAAGCTATGTATAGAACATAGTCTTGCGCAACTTAGTCCATAGGTGAGGAACTAAGGTCTTCATAAAGGATCCCAAAGAACCAGTACAATCCAAGCCATGTGAATAAGGGAAGCTGAAGTCGAACATGGAGAGGATTCAACAGTTTGTCAATAAATAGATGATAATCAACAAATAAAGCAAAGGAATTCACCAATGATGAAAGTGAATCCTGAGTTACCATTGTCAAAACTCTAGGTCGTCGTCATCAGGAAGTGCTGAAACGGAACCATACCGTGATAAGGAAGGCAATAGATCCTACAACGGATCACAAGAGTGACTAGGAACTGGGCAAAGGAAGGGAGGCACAAACAGATAACAGATATAACAATGATGGGATTAGGCTAGAGATCAGACATTAGGAAGAGTCCTTGAACAGTGAGCACAACACAGAGATGACCCAAGGCAGCGTATAGAACAACTAGACCTATCTGTCATGTAGGAGACATGATCAGATTCTCCAGGTATAATGAACAAGAGGAGGAGTAAAGAACTCAAAGTGATAGCTGAACACAAGTGGACACTGAAACATGGATATCGGAAAGCAAAGAGTGCTATGTTCAAGGATGACATGCTGCCATTACTGAAAACAAGAGAAAACTTCTTCCTTACCTTCCCTGTTAAATTTTAACGAGTCCAGGAAAGTAAACTCAGTTCCCTCTTCATTTTTTTAACAAGCTTGAAGAGATGGGAAAATAATGCTTGATAGTGTCCCCTCTTTCTTGTAAAGTTTAACGAGTCCAAGAAAGTAAACTCGAGACCATCTTCATTTTTGGCAAGCTTGAAGAAAAGAAAGAAGAATGCTTGATAAGACACTGATTCGTGGATTTTTTGAGCCCGAACTAGTACATGCTCGACGGTGTTTTCATAGTTTAGAGAGTCGAAAAACTCCAAAGAAGACTCCAGGGGGGTCCTTTTTCATACAATTTAGTCTCCTGAGGCCGAAAAAGTATAAAACATACCAAAGAAGAACTCTCTTAACTTCTGAAGAAGAAAAGGCGCACCTTTTTCGTACTTAGTCAGGAAGGTCCGAAAAAGGTTAAATTACCACCTACCCAATGCTCCTTCAAAAGTAGCATATAGCTTGAGTTTTACGAGTGTGAAGGAAGGCGAGATCACTCGGAAAGATCCATTTGATTACGAGAAATGTAGCTTACAACAATAAACTCGATGTTTTTTTCTTTAGGGTTTAATGAGCATGACAAAGACATAAAGTACACTCGAAATCTTTTTCATGTTTTGGTCTAGAGCACAAAAAAGAGAAAACTAAGCTCATACCGGGGGTTCCTTTTCCATAAATTTAGTCCCTCAGGTCCGGAAAAGAGATAAACCTATGCCTGAGAATACTCTTCTCAATTTAGTAGAAAAGAGAGTGTTCCTTTCTCGTATTATTCCACATAGTCCGAGAAAGAGATAACCTACCACCAATGTGGATGCCCATTCACATATTCTTAACGAGCTTGAATGAACAAGTTTACTTGGAAGTCAAGTCTATTTTGAGGAGTCAGACTTGGGCCTAAAGAAACTCAAAATATTTCCCGTGAAGTTTTAATGAGTCCGAAAAAGTCAACTCGCGGCCTCCTTACTATTTTTAACGAGCTCGAAGGAGAGCAGAAAGAATGCTCTAAATGCGAGGAGACGAGTGTCATAGGCAGGCGAAACTAGTCCCAAGCGCAAGGAACAAACCTGTGCATAATGCAAGGAAAGTGAGAAAGATAAGGACACTCGGGGAACGTCTCCTCAAGGTCAAGGGTGTCAAGTTGCAAAGGCAAAATGATACAAGGCTTAACGATGATGAGAACAAAGATGAGGGCTTATACAATGAGCTAAAAGCATGGAAGCTGGCATCAAGCTCAAAAGCGTGAGCAGGGCACATGCAAATGCAATTACGACTTGAACGACAAGGTGAGTCCAATAAATAGTTGTGAATCCAACTACAAATCCTGTCTCCAAGAAACAATAACATCAGGATCATATTCAGAAGAAATGATCTGATGCGGGTCACTTTGGCAGAAACACATGTGACTTTGCTATCTTCTATAAAAGGTAAATTCAAGGCAGAATCAACTGAAGAAGATTCTATAGCACCAAGGCTCGAGGGTTTATAATCAGTAAGATCAACCTTAGAAGGAGAGAAAAAATAAACAAGGGAGATATAGTCTACAGGAACAAACACAGTATCACGGGAGTTGAAAAATTCATAAGAAAAATCAAACTCATCAGGATCACTGACTTGCTGTTCGAAGGAAGAGTCAAAATACTCAACAAGACCAACATAAGCAGAAAGGTCAGGCTTACTAAGCAAATCAGGGTTAGACTTAGTCACAACTGAACCAACATCCAAAAGAAGGTCAGACTGTATCAAAGACTCTAGGAAGACTTCATCCAAAGGAAGGAGATCATCCGAGATAGGATACATGTCTAAACTTTCAAATGGATCAACAGAGTGGAGAGAAGGCTCCACAGTCTGTATAGGATGACTCACCAGGTCAACTGCTGGGACCATGTCCCGAGAACGTAAGCATGGAAACAGAGGCTGCTTCTCAGTAGCAATTGAACACAAAGAACAAGAGGCCACATAGTTCACCTGTGGTGGGGTAGTGTCTACAGAAACACTGGGAATCAATAAAGGAAAGACCTGGTCTCTAGTTGGGTCAAGAAACGGATCAAGAAAATCCAACTGATCGATAGTGACAACTTCTTCACCATGATTAAAGTACATCACATGAAAAAATGTTGACACCACAGCTTGCATGGCATAGACATAATCACGTCCAAGGAGCATGTTAAAGTCCAAGGGGTCTTCTGTCACCATGAAGTCAACTAAGACGGTCTTCCCACCCAAAGTAATAGGTGTTTGAGCAAGAATTCCCAAGGCTACAGAAGTTCTTCTATCAAACGCTAGTAACTGACTAGCAGTCGACACAAGGCTGGGAGATCCCATGCCTTGCCAAGCACGAGCAGACAAAATACTAACTAAGGCACCTTCATCAACAATACAACGATCAATCGTATATGGTTCAACTTTGACCTTTATCTGGAAAGGTGCATTAGAAGGAAGGCGCAGCTCAACTAGGCTATCCCAATCAAAGGAAGCAATCTGAGAGCATGGTGGGGGTTGATCCAAAACAAGTTCAGTGCCCCCTTGTTCAGTAATTTCTGAACTGGCAATGAAGAAAATGTGACTAGTAGACACTTCACTCTCCAAAGGAAGAGTGGGATTGATCGATAATGGAATCGATTCAATCGCTTCGTGAAAGTCACTCTCCGAAGGGAGAGTGGGATTGACCAAACATGACATTTGTTCAATCACATGAGGGTCACTCTCCAAAAGAAGAGTGGGATCGACCAAATCTGAGGTTGGTTCGACCACTTGATCAACCAAAGGTTGAGTAGGTTGTTGAGAAACTATAGGGTGTTTAGGAGAAGAAAATCCACGAGTCTTGGACCACACTCTTCGCACCTCTGTGATAGCAGGGCACAGGTGAGTAAGATGATATCCCTCGCATAACACATAAGGGAACTTAAGTTTTCTCTTCAAATGACCATTTTTCTCAACGATGTCAACATTACTAGTAGTGGCTGACTGTTTGCTCTCAGCGTGACTTGCAGAGGACGAGAGTTTGCCCCCAGCATGAACACCAGAGGCTGGGTGACTGGGTCCAACCTCACTAAGAGAGGTTGGTTGTTGAGAGACTCCAGAGTGTTCAAAAATGGGATGACCATGAATCCAAACCCTTCGCACCTCCACGATAGAAGGGCATTTATAAGTAAGGTGGTATCCCTCACAAAGCTTACAAGGAAACTTGGGCTTGTGTTTTGAACGGTTAGTCTTTTCAACAGTGTCAACATGAATCGCAGTGGTTGACGGATTGTCTTCAGCATGAAAACCAGAGGCTGAGAGACTAGGTCCAACATGGCCTGCAGAGGTTGGATGGGCACCACCAACATGAACAACAGAGGTTGAATGGTTAGGATCAACATGCTTTGCAGCAGTTGAGTGTGTGCCCCCAGCATGAACAACAGAGGCTGGGTGGATGGATCCAACATGAACAATAGAGGTTGGATGGGGAGGTTCGACTTGAAAAATAGAGGTTGAACGGGTGCCCTCAGCATGCACTACAGAGGCTAAGTGACTGGATCCGACATGACCTGGAAAGGTAGGAAGGATCCCACCAGCATGAACCACAGAGCCTGGATGGTGAATATCAACTTGACTTGTAGAGGTTGAATGGGTGCCCCCTTGCTTATGTGCTTTCTTCCTATTCCTCCTTCTTTTACTCCTTTTAGACTGCCGGTTATTAGTATCAGTACTTTCACCGCATGAGGTAGAAGGAGGAGGAGAATCAACTACAGGTGAAGGGGAAACAATGTTTTGATGCTCTTGATATAAGGATCTTACTTGAGAAGCATCAGGAGCATTCAGGACAGTTGGAGTGGAAAACAACCACACCGGTAGCCCTAGGGTGAATCCAGGTAGATTCAGGGTGGCCATCAAGGGAACACCAACATTCCCTGTGAGAGGAATAGTACAAGGAGTTCCTGGCAAGGGGATCTCTTGGTTGGTGTTCAAAGGGGTGTTAGCCATAGTTTATAAACAAGAGACAAAGTCCGAGGTTGAAATACAACCAAAATTACAAAGCACACACCTAAAGGTACGCTAAGTACAGACAAGCCACACAGCACTCACTAAAAATCCTAAATCCAAACAGACAAACATGTATAAGATATACTTTCCAGAAGAAAGTTGATAGACAGTTACTTGGCGTCCCTGTAGATGTTCTTAGGCACAAGCGGAGGAATCACCCACTACCCTTCCACACTTTCTACCAGGGTTACCTTCCAAGTCCGTCCAAGGTCAACCAGAAATAACCTTCCGGTGTACCTATGTATGAACCCTAGATGTCAAAGAGACTAAAGGCTACCTTAACTATATTGACAGTCTGGGGGGACAGTCGCAAGCCAGACTCGTACGCATGGGCAGGGTAGCTGAGCCTGAAACTCTGTCTAGGACAAAATCCCTAGATGCGTAAAAGTTCTGAGTTACGTTTTGACAAGGATTCGGAGGGTTATCTCCTCTGTCCAAGCCTCCACGCGGCCTCGTGCTTAACTCCCGTTTGAGAGGAGCTTCCCAGATACAATCAAAGTAGAAAAGGATTTACCTAGTGATTGGCCAACTACGTCTGAAATTTTAACACTTGTGGAGAGTTGAAACTCCCTAATCCACAAGGCTAGCCTAAGCTAGTTGGTGTATGACCCTATAAAATAAAACTTACTATTAATTTTTAAATTATATCGTTTATTTTAAGGGTTGTTTTTAGTCAGAGGGTAAATGGTGTGAAACTTATGTGGTGTTTTGACTCAAAATTGAAACAAAATGACTAAGCAAAGAGATATGAAATGCAAAAAGAAAAAACTATTCTCTTTATTTTTCAAATAGAACCTTGAAAGCAAAAAAGATCAAATCTTTTTATATTTTTAATTTTCAAAAACAACCGATATGCTATGCACTCTAGACTAAAAACCTAATCTACATGCATATAAATAAAACATGTGTTTTTGTCTTTGTATTTTATAAATGCAAAAGAAAAACAACCTACCTACTAATGCAAGCAAGTACTGTAAGCAAGGCAAATAGGTGACTACTCTATGCCCCAAAAACAAACCCTAGGTTTCCCTAAAGTTAGAATATAAACCTCTCTTGAAAAGAAAGCTTACAAAGGTAGACGAGCCAACAACTTTAGAATGAAGAGACTAAGAAAAAAGACTGACATAAACAAAGTTCAATAAATCCCAAGTATCAATCTAAACCTACAAACAAAGGCTGCTCAGTACCTTGTCCAACAAGGTCAATCCAAAGAAGGAGGTAGGGGGAAAAGCAGCAAAAACAAGTATACGTTCTTATTAATTTTCTTTTATAAATGAAAAGAAAAACTACCCACAAAACCGAGTATGCAGATAAGAAGAACTAAGAAAAGGGAACTTTGCTATATAACCACCAAACAAACTTTAGAATTCCCTAAAGTCAGTATAAACCCTACTTGGAAGAAAGGCTTGTACAAGAGACAAGACAACTATTTTGGCATGGTGAAGTTAACCAACAAAGGAAGAAGGAAAACATCAACAACAAGCTTCTGAACTCAAACAAAGATCACTAACAAAGGTTGGTCAGAAACATAGACCAAAAATCAAACCAAGCAAAGGAGATGGGGGAAAACAGCAAAATTACCCTTATAAAGACAGACTTTTCTTTTCTTTTAGGCAAATATATAGTGATGAATGAAATGCAACGACAAAAGAAAACAAGCCTATATATTTTGGTTTTTGTTGTTGTTGATAATGGAATGTAGGTGCAAGTGTGGTTGAAAAGCTCAACGAGGATCTACTACAACCTTTTGGAATAAGGTACGCCTTTCATCCCCTAGTGTTGGCTCATTTTATCTCTATTGCATATAGAAATGGTTTTATTTATGGTGTCATACAACATGTTGTGGTATACCCCAATCCATAGGAAATATTCTCTGTAGAACACCTCATGAGTCATATCCAAGTTGATGTTTAGATCCCTTTGTTAAATTCAGGATCTTAAGATCAAATCGTTATGTTTGTGCATGATTTGGAGTGTTCTCCTACGAAGAAAGGTGTCATATTAATTATGGAGTTAACTTTTCAATAAAGCTCATAATTTCACTCTAGTTATTCAAGAGGGGTGCATTAGTGACTTGGAGGGCCAATTAAGTCAATCAATATCCTAATTTTACTCCAATTTTCTAAGAGGTGGTGCATGAGTGACTTAGAGGGCCAATTAACTAAGCTAGCTCGTAAATCGACTCAAAATATTTAGTGGTGGTGCATGGGAGGCCATGTTAAGCCTAGTTCACTATGTCAAGCTCCTAATTTTTTTCAAGAGGGTGCATTAGGATTTTGGAGGATCAATCAAGTGAGTGAATCCCTATATTTTCTCTAATTCTCCTCCATATGGCACATTTGAGGCTCAGTTAGGACTAGTTCATTCACTAAATTTGCTGTAGTCCCCCTCCAAGTGGTGCATTAGGGTTTTGGATCCCCTCCATGTGTTACCATATCAAGTGTTATATTTTTAATATTAAGCTAGCATTACCTTAGGATCTTTAACTGAGAGAATAACAAGCACAACAACCAAACACAAGAGACAATGAACACATTGTTTTTCCTTGAGGAAACCATAAATGGAGAAAACCCCACAACTTCCTTAGAGATAGAATCAACACCAAAAGTAAGACCCCAAAATAGTAAGATGATCTCCCAACAACAGTAACCTCTTTCTTCCTAGCCCCAGTGTCCTCTTCTTCTTCAGCTATGCACTACAACTAAGTGTGAGTGAGTGTGTGATAAATATAGAGCCTCACTCTCTATTTATACTAATTCTCAGCTTAACAAAACCCTACTAGGGCCGACTTCTCTAGGAGAGTCTAATAACTCTAGTGCCCTGGAACTACGGGGACTTTAACCCTTGACCAATAGAAGGGTTACCCACAATGAATTGACATGACTTATTTACATTATAGAAACTCTCGATAAGAACATCAGGGCATGACATGACTCAAATACATTACAGACACATCCCAGAATAAACATCGGGGTACAATACATAATAAATACAAGTGAATACATTCCAAAGTTACAATTACATCAACATCAAGTGAGGGTGAATTCTATCCTCCTTATCTTTATAAAGAGGCCTCTCCTTTTGGTTTAGTGTTGGTTGTTGCTTGATAAAAGTTTTTATATTTTATCTATTATGAAGAATTGAAATAAAAGAAAGGATTTGGAGTTTACATTAGTCTCACCTTGTAACTACGTGGTATAAATTTATTTCCATTATTATTGCTTATTTACTTGTGTAATTTCTCTTTCTAATTATTGTAGCTTGTATGGGAATTGAAAGTGTATTATTTCCTAGTTAACATATATTTATTCTAGTCTTGTGTCTAGATTTATGGGTGATTCCATGAAGGTGGGTAACACTTTTTGGCCAAATTTGGCGATGGAAACCTGATTGTTTTCTCATGTGGTAGATAGAAGCCCTCGAAACACATATCTGCCATGTGAATTTTGACTTTTAGTAAAACAAAAATTGTAGAATATTATGTTGTCTTCCCAATGATATTTTTTAAAGAATATTCTAATGTCATTTAATGTGTGAAATTTTCCATTTAATGAACTGTGTGACCTTAAAAATTTGAAGAAGTTAAGAAGTGGCTCGTGTCCAACCCCAATAATTCAATCTTACATTAATAATTAAAAAATATAGATATATATTATCATGATCTAGACAAAATGCACTATGTTATGCATATTTTTTTGTTAATTTGTTTCGCAATATACAATTATTTATTATTTTTCTAAAGTGACCACATCTGATTTCAGCATCATTTTATATACATGTGTGTCCATCGCAACTTTTTTCATTGTTTTCAAAAATTGCAAAACCAAAGATACCCTTTTGAAGAGGACGCATCAATGTGTGGGCTATGAATTTTTAAGAAATTTTTGGATGTGTATTTTTTACCCTGCGGATTTTTCTTTTAACTGCTTCGAAGTTGTTGTCAAGTTTTCTAAGTGTATGTTTTAGAACTAATTATAAAAAACCCATACGAATGCCAAAACGCATGCATGATACTTCAATGGATAGAGGATTTGGTGATGAATCTACCGATATGAACTCCTCTCATTTATGTGTTGTGAATGGAAGGGTTTACACTGCTAGAAGACATAGAGAAACATTGATTTTCCTGTAAGAGGGATAATTCTCTATTTTTTAGGCCCTCGGTCGAGGTCTGGAGCTTGATTGAGGTATTGAAATGCCTCAATCGAGGTTTTAAAGAAAGCTCGGTTGAGGGTTTGTTAAAACGTGTATCAATGATCTACTAAACCCTCGCTCGAGGTCCCGTTTTTGTCAAAAATCATACAAAAATGCCCAGGAATGAAATTAGTCATTGATGGCATTAATTTCATTCCAACTACCTTCCTAACCTCATTTCTCACCCGAATTCTTAAATAAATTATATATAAACATAAAACATAAAACATAAACATGTTACTAATTGTATCCTTCACAATTGACTAACCTATTTGAAACAATGCTTGTGTTCTAATGCAAATTTAGCATTGTGTATTGCGCTTAGATATTGTTATAGGTATGAATTTGAATTGTTGACCTTTATCACAATGGGAAGTAAGAAACGTCAAAGTAAAATATCTTCTAGGAATCAAAGCAACACCTAAGAAATAAGAGAGAAAGATAGAGAAAGAAAGAGGAAAAAAAGAGCAATATTGAGAGGAGAAGAAGTTGAAAATCAACCTA
>LPNX011165566.1:531108-548612 GCA_001517045.1 Pseudotsuga menziesii | reverse complement strand
TAGTGCCAACAAGAAGTGGCAGTGGTCAAAATGTCAGAACAAGTTATGCATGCATTCATTTTAAGTAAATGCTTCCTTTTGTAAAAATTTGTTAGAGAAAACGGTGCCTTTAATTCCTAGCCTCTACTACTTCAAAAGCTAGAATAAATTGAAATCTACAGCAAAACCATAATAAATAGGAAAGCCTTGACAATATTATCACAAACGAGGAAATGGGTACACATTGCAAAAATGACTATCATTCCTAAGTTGAACTATGGAAAAGTGAATAAATTTGAACACTTTGAATAAAGAATAAAGTAGTAATAGTAAAAAACTCACAAACCGATACAAATTTATTACCAAGAGTCTTAGTTCAAGTTAAGAAATGACTAATAACACGATATAACATCCACCGGAAAAACTTATCCAAGAGACATGGGGGACGCATCATTATTAAAGAACTTAGTGAAAACATAAAAATTGAAAATACAGACAGGGCAGCAAACAGAGGTGTTGAAGCATATGGACAACCGAGTGGTGTTACTAAAGAAGGGAAACCCAAATCTGTCAAAGATTTCCCTTTTAAAGCCATGCCAATAGATGTTTATGTGCAAAAGGCAAATGCAAAAATCCGCAATGTTCAACAACATAAATATTTTTCGGTACTCAAGCCCATGTAGCATAATCATGAATGGAAAGAACCTGTCAATGCCTTTTAATGAGAACTCCCTTTAGATGGGCATAAACATTGACGTGATCAGGACTTTCCAACTTGCACCATTTTTCACCTAAGCTTAAAATTAGAACGATGTAATTATTCATTGAACAAAGCTACCAACTTTTCAGATTGCACTCAGAGGTATGCTACTACCCTTGATGCATCTGGACCTAATGTAATATTGTCAACGTAAGGCATAAATTCTATAAAGAAAAAGAAAAGTCAGGAATGTTGATAACTTCAATGCCTTTCATTGAGAACACTCTTTAGATGCCATCAACATTGGCCTGCTCAACACTATCCATCTTGGGCTGTTATTTTCACTGAAGGCTGGAAGTCAGAACAATATAATTATTCAATGAATAGAGTCATCAAATTTATGGATTGCACTTTGAGGTCTGTTGGTGCGACTGATGCAGCTGGCCCTAATGTGAGTCTACTGTGAGTTTGTAACCGCAAGGCAAGAATTATATGGAGAAAGAGAAAAGTCAGGAAGATTCATAAAGAAAACAAAGGTTGAGCATATCTCTCCACATAATATATGGAAGACAGGTGAAACCAACAGAAATCTGTCAGTTTCTAATACCAAGCAAGTGGCATCTTAGATCCAACATCAACCTAGAAAAGAAAATGAGTGAAGCAATAGTTTGATGAGGCATGAGACAACTCCATTTTGTTACGATTAAAATTGGATGGTGCTATCCTTTTCAGAGTATAATTTACCTTATCTTTATTTTGTTTACATTAATTTCCATTTCACAATGACTACAAATTTCATTGGACTGGTACACGTATTACATAGTTTCAACCAACAAACTTTAAAATTATCATAAAAAAATTTTTGGTAAGAATTCTCTTTTCATGGACGTCTGAACTCCATATTTTTGTATATAACTGTAAGTTTGTGCCATACTTCGATCTCACAATTTATACACAGGGCAATGATATAAACTCTAACACTTCCTATTTTTTTTAGCCATTAATGGTACCAAACTTTTGGTACATGATTGTGTCAAGGCATAGTGTCCATTTGAACAAAATTAACTTGTAAACTACTTCTATTCAAAGGGCCATTGTTACCCTACTTTGAGTCTCACTTAATCTTTCGTATTATTATCTTAGAAGCCCATTTTCTCACAAAAGCAAGCCACCCCTCTTGTTTGCTTATTAATGATTTTAAAAGCCAACTTTAACTTCAACATAAAGGCCTAGTTTTCCAGCTTCTCTTATACCTTAAGCTCACCAAGCAACTATAGTAGCCTAGAACATAAGAGGGACCTTCACAAGAACCAAAGCAAGTTGCTCTTATGTTAAGTACTTTTTAGTTCATTATGGTCTTATGTAAAGTACTTTCTAGTCCATATTGGTATTTGGATTGGAAATGCTGAAAAAACACTTTTTCTTCATGACTTGAAGTGAACTATAGAGTGCATATTGAATCTGACCAACCCTAGAGTCACTTCATGTTTCCTTAAAGCTCAACGAGGATTGTAAATTGAAGGGAAAACTGAATACTGTAAGCAGAAACCGTTATGAGTGAGAAACCCTAAATGCCTTCATAATGTGGTCTATTCTCCAGTACTAATGTGCTGCAACACATGACTAAGCTGTTCAGAACCCTAAAGGAGTTAGGGTTACCTTCTGAGTTCAGTTATCTCTCAACATCGACCATTAAACCAGAACCAAGGCTCTTTCTACAGTTGTTGCTCCGACCTCTCCAGAAATCATCGGACGGGCTCTTTCACAGGATGGGCTCTCCAGAAATTGCCTCACGACACTCCAAAATTGTCAGACAACTGAGGGTCTGACTAACTCAAGAGTCGTGGCTCTCCAAAAATTGTTGGACTATAGAAGAAAGAAAAACGTGAAGCTGCATAAACCAGTGGACAATACAAAAAACCTATGAACAATGCGCAGCCCAGGAGAAGACACGCGTAAAAGCACCACTGGCCAGAGGGACGACAACATCTACAGTGGTTTAGAACGAAACTTCAAAGAAAAATGCCTAACTGCGTTCCATTCAAGTCTGTGATTTGATTTGATTGAAGATGCAAGTGCAAATTCTAAAATATGTTCAATTCTAAGTTTTAGTGCAGTTGTCTATATTTCAGCTTATTCTTTACTTTACATGTGGAATCATCCATCTCTCCTGTTACATTTCATTACTTATGGCTTAATGCTTTATCCAAAACAGTTTAGAAAATTTCATTTTTACTGGAGTTTGGTGAAGCGAAAAATCCAAAGGGGACACAGTTTTAGTTTTTCTTTTAGATTGTTTTAGGTTTTTTGAAAGTTTTAGAGACCCTTAAAACCTCTAGGACATAAAAAACTATCTTTGAAACTTTAACTTATAAAACTATGCCAAACATCAAATTTTTGTAGAATTTCTACTTAAAACTTAATTTTTCACCCTCTTGGATAGGCAACCTTCCTTACTCATTTATCATTTATCCTCAACATGCCAGAACTCTATGGACATTGATTTGATTCATATGAAAGTGATAACATAACTTTAAGGTCTATGGACTGCAATGACTTTAGAATCCATTAATTAAAAAGGGAAAATGACTTGCAGAGTGCACTCTACACTCAATGGATTCTAAAGTCGCCAAATAAAAAAAGGCTTCGTCCTCCTGTGTAAAATTTCGGTTCCCTCGGGCAATCTATAAAGACTTATCACAACTTGTGTTACAAACTTTTCCAGATAAAAGGTTTTCATCGTGTGTCAAAATGCTGGTTGACTTAAGGAATCTACAAAAACTCCATGAAATACTTTCACCTTTTTCATTTTTATTCCGTAGCTTATTATTTTATTTTATTCCTATTAAGAAAATCTTCAAAAGCTTATTACTTATGCAATTTCCCTCGCACCTTTAAATAACTATGCACCCAGAGAATACAAGGGCACTCCATTGGTCTGGTGTCTACGTGCATATATTTATGTGCATTATAGAAGGTTCACTAAATCTAAAAGATGCATTCCATGCATTGAACATAGACATTCATTTGCTTACAGATTTGATGGGCAGGGCAATTTCTTTAACAAGGATTGGGATCTGAGCGAAGGGGAGGGTGGGGAATTCTTTTGGTACCGTGTTGAGGTGCCAAGATCTAATCAGAGACTGTTAGTGGCTGTGCAATACTTGATTGATGTTCTTTTCCCACCTCTGAAGCTTCAAGATATCATGTCTCTCGTGAGTAGTGGTCCCTTTTGTGGGAATGTAGATGGTGCTCTCGTGTTTAGGGTAAATTCCCTAGGCCCCACTGTTAGAAAATTCACCCAAAGGCTTGCTACCAGGATCAGCAAGAATAATGTGATTACAGTGTCTCTAGGTAAGGTGCCAAGGCTGGGATTTTCTCCAATGGGCCAGTCTCTGCTTTCTGAGATCCCCAGTGTGGAGACTCCTTCATCCCAAGCCCACTATGGGGGAAAGGGGGAGAACAACTCAAAACATACCATAGAGCCCAATGGAATTGGCATCAGAGAACATGTGTTGGATTTTCTATTGACTATGAACCATTCCAAGGAAGCTGATAACCCTCTGCCCACTAGGGTCTTCAATCTCCTTGTGCACATTGTGGACGCCCATGTTGATCATCTGCAGGATATAGTAACCAGGATTGAGATGGAGTTGGATACAATAGAGCTTGAATTGGATAAAGGTAATCAACTCTAACATCTTTGCTCTCTTTATTCTACTTTTTATACCACCAGTGATTTTGAAGTTTAGTTTTTCATAATGAACAATTCTAAATTTTAATGCCTGGTAACCAAAGTGACAGTGATACAGTTTCTTCTCATAGCAAAAGTCGGGATTCATTTCAGAAAATTGCTTCTCACCCCTTTCTTTCAAACAATTTTTAATCCTTTATCCATTTTGGTTTCCTTAAATACAATTTTTTCTTTATTGCAGAATGCTATATTTTCCATTTCTTAGCTGCTTGTAATCTCTAGAATATTCTGGATTTTTACTGTTAAATTGTAAATTCCACCTTAAGAACCAAGTATATTCTGGATTTTAATTCTTGCTTTTATCAAGCCCTTCTAGCTATAAGGGATTGGGTAAATAACTGAGGTCATTGTTGCAAAAGTTGTTTTATGAGAAACAACTACATTGAGAATTTTGAAAGAGTGGTTCTATGTAACAGCCTCCCTTGGGTAAATAGCTGGGGGTAATTGTTGCAAAAGTTGTTTTCTGAGAATCAACAATATTGGGAATTATGAAAGCGGTTCCATGTAAAAACAAACCCATCTTGTAGTTTTGACACACTACCCTATTATTTGATTTGTAAGAGATACTAGTACTTGTAGATTAGAATTTAGATGAAGTCGTCTAACAGTTGCCTTGGTATCAGCTTATTTTGACAAAAATTCTGGAAAACAAACAATGTTAAAAAAAATGAAATTGATTATGTCAGGTTCATTTATCACATACTCCAATTGTATTACGATTTTGATGATATTATAACTCGATATAGTTGAATATTTGAGTAGAATTATTAGTGTTGTTCAGCAATAAGTAGAAGAAATCTAAACAAATGATAAAAATAAAATCCTGAACAGTATTCAGCATTCAAAATCAACACAACTAATAAATTACCGTGCAAGCATCACTGGGAATTCAAAATCATAACAGCATATATAATTTACCAAACCACAGAACACTGCAAGAGAATGGAAAAATGAAATTGCACAACAAATTTGCAATAGAAATGAAATTGCACAAAATGAAATCCAGGAGGAGTGGAAAAACAAAGTACCTGTGCTTTTTTCCTCTTCTTTGGCTCTTTGAATCAGAATTCCTGCAAAGGTATTCCTTGAAACAATGCAACTTCTCTATGCAAACCCAAATAGTGAAAATCCTTTAAAACCACAAACTAAATGTGACCAGTAAACACCATTTATACAGGAGGGAGGGGCGGTCGCCATGACAAGATGTTCAACCACCTCCTCCATGAATAGCAAGCTATCTATGGGGTTTAATAAATTCAGAATAAATGCCAAACTGAGAAAACTGAGAAAAAAATAGACGACATCCTCTGGTCATCTGACCAACCCTAAAGTCACTTCACCTTTCAGATGGGCTCTCCATAAATCGCCTCACAGCACTCCCGAATCGCCAGACAACTGCAGTTCTTACCAACTCAAGAGTCACGGCTCTCCAAAAATCACCAGACTATAGAAGAAAGAAAAACGTAAAGCTGCATAAACCGGTGGACAATACAGAAAACCTATGAACAATGTGCAGCCCAGGAGAAGACACGCGTAAAAACCTATGAACAATGCTCAGCCCAGGAGAAGACACCACGCGAAGAGGCGTAAAAACCTATGAACAATGCCCAGCCCAGGAGAAGACACCACGTGAAGAGGTGGAAAACACGCAAAAAGGAACATTAGAAACCAGCGGATATCTGAGCGACACTAGCAAAACCAGTGAATCACGAAGAAGACACGCGAAGAAATATGGTTTGCTGAATAGACGACGAAATGAACAATGGTTTCAAAAAGAACTAAGAAAAATGCCTTACAACATAAAATTAAGCTAAACACTTTTCATTAAATTTGAAGAGATGAAATGTATTTGTAATAAATAGTAAGTGTTTACATACCTATTATTAAAAAAAATTCACTTATTTTATTTATAGCAAGTATATAAAAATAATCATAAGTTATGTATGTTTTATACCTATTGAAAGATGTATCGTATATTAGCAATATATGAATTAATGATGTTTCACATTAAAGCATTGGATAAGTTCATAGTTATTGAAAGATTACACATTTTATATTTATAAATATATAGTATTTTATAAATTTATATATATTGAAAAAAATTATTTTTTATTATTTTATAAAATAGTAATTATATAGCTGTATGTGGTATGTCTTAGAAAGATGTATAATATATAGGAATATTGAAAAATATATTTGAAAGAAAAATGTCATTCTACTTCATTGAAAAGATATCCAATTAACACATTTTATTCATATTGAAAATAATGACATTTTTTTTTAGGAATTTAAGGAGCTCTAATTTAGATATGTGTATCTTATATGTTTATGTATTTGAAGGAAGGCATATTTTATATATTGAAGAATGAATCTTAGATATGTTGTAAACATATAAAAAATCTTACCATGTTGAAACTTCTTATATTATTAAAGGGTATTTTAATGATAGAAATATTGTTTAAGAACTTACCATGCATATATAATTGAAATAATAAGTAAGATAGATATATATATATATGATGGAGGGAACGTTCTGTAGCAAATGTGACCCTGCGGTGGAATCAGGTGGGAGCCCATGGGGGCGCCACGGAGGACAAATTTTTTTTCTTAGTTTTTTAGTCTTTTCGGGCAAGCTGTCGCGGGAGGAACGGGAAGAATCCGGTCATGGAGCTAGGAGCAAGGTCCAGGTTATCGGTAGACATGGTAGACTACTCGGATGACCCATGGAAAGGGCTCAATATCTTCTCCTCACCGGAAATTAGTGGAATCCTGTCCCCGAACACAGTGCAGAACACTCTGGAAAACTTGACAACTGGAACCGAGATTAGGGTTCCAGTTTCTCCCCCTGATGAAGAGCTGTTAGGTTTGTGCGCAATGTGGCCATTAAACCCGGCCATAAGAGGATCCCCATACTCATTATTCCACATTAACCAACCTACAAGCACAGTTACAGGAACACTCCTTAACGAATCTCCCCAAGCAGAACCATAACATCCGAAAGGATCCCCAAACAGAGAAACTGATCCTCTAGTGTTACAGGCAGCACCCACTGGAGAAGTTGTTGAACATTTGGACAAACTCCCGAACGGGAACTCCACCCTGGAAGACGAAGGCACCCCTCCTGATAGAAGCGCGGAGGAAACCCTAATCAGATCCAGGAAACGAAAGAATCACTATTTAAATCCCTCTAGAGGATATTTTAACCTAATTTGTGGAGTCGGCGTCTCCATGGAAGAAGCCCTAGAAATGGACGGATTAGCCGTAGTCGAGAAAATCAGAGGACAAAACCCCACCCTGGGGAAAATGGAGGAATGGGTCAAAGCAAAATGGACAGGGTTTCAAGGTGAAGGCCTGGATATTACTTTGCTAGCAAAGGGCTGGTTCGGCTTCCGCTTCATATGCAGAGAGGATGTAGACCTCATTCGCAGCAAAGTCTGGACATATAGAAAAACCAACTTTCAGCTAAAGCGGTGGAACCCCTTATTCGATGCGGAAACGGAGAGACTGGATACAATACTAGTCTGGGTTCGCTTGCCAGGATTACCATGGGAATTCCGGAACTCGGCCTCGCTTGGTGACATCGGGAAGGCGCTGGAGACTTTCATTGAAGCGGACCTCTCGTATCAGCAGACAAAAATCAGAAAGGTATCCAGGATCCTAGTCTCTTTGAACATCAAAACTAGTCTTCTGGAATCCTTTAACTTGGTTTGGAAAACCAAGATAAAAAAACAGATGTTGGATTACGAAGGGCTCCCATTTCGATGCCACAAATATCATGAAACAAGACACTTGGCAAGAAACTGCCCAAACTTTGTTCCCTCAACATCCAGAAGAAGGGAGTGGGTTAGGAAATCAGCGGTTACGAGCTCCAAAGAAATTGATCCGAACACAACTGTAGACGAAGATCCTCTTAGGTCAGAGGCCACAGAACAACCATCGGATCAATCAAAAAGAACGGGTGCAGTAGCAGCAGAAGGGCTTCCTCAGCAGACGAAACAACGTCTGAATGCGTCTCCCCTACTGGGTATGAGCTCTTCTTCCCTTAGTAAACATCTGAATGTTTTATCTTTGAATGAGAAAAAAAATTTGCCTACCCCTCTCACAAACAGTCCCCCTCCCCCAAAAAGTTGCACCTCAACCGCCACACTCAAAAAGCATCTCCACCAAAAACCAGGCAGCCTCCCCTACCCCCATAAAAAAAGACTCGCCCACTCAGTCCTCCTCTATCCGCTTCCACCTTTGTTCAAGGAATGTTCCAATCCCTCTAAACCCAAAAGTTCCTGCAAAAGGACTCGGGGTAAACCCTAGGATCACCTCCAAAGGCAAAGGGAGAGGAAGACCATCTCACCTCTCTACGACCCAGAGCATGGTGCTCAGGGATAAGGCAAGTGGCAGACAAACAACCATTTTTGGGGTGCTTAGAGCAGTGCAAACCCTAGATGGGGTGCCAAAATGAAATTTGTCTCTCTAAACTGCAGGGGTTTGGCAAGCACTCGGAAAAAGTTTTCCCTAAAAAGGATGATGGAGGTTCTCTCACTAGAATTAATTCTTCTTCAAGAAACCATGGGACCAGAGCTGAAAGTTGAAACTAGTTTAACATCACTTCTTCCGCAATACTCTTTCACAACGCAAAGTGCTATCGGCCACTCTGGAGGTCTAGCAATTGGATGGAAGAAAACAAGCATTCAGTGCACTAACTCTTGGGGCTCCCCACTTGGGATGGGAACCCACCTTTGCTGGGCAGAAACAAACACAACCCTAACTGTTGTAAACATATATGGGCCTTACACAAATAGAGCAGAGTTCTAGGATTCCTTCAAAAGAGCAGGGTTTGTAAAGGAAAGAAACTTGATTATAGGGGGGGATCTCAATTTCACTCTCGAAGCCCATGAAGTTTGGGGGGAAAAAGCATGAACTGATCCCTTAGCCCCCTATTTCAACAACCTCCTGATGGACTCCAAACTAATCGACCTCGACCCACAACCCCAAAAACCAACTTGGTCAAACAGACATCTGGGAGAAGAAAGAATAGCCAAGAGACTAGATAGATTTCTGATATCTGAAGATCTGCTGGACACAGACCTCATGTTCAAGCAATGGGTGGATTCAAGAGTGGACTCAAACCACCTACCCATATGCCTGGAAATTAGGAAGCAACCAAAGAAGACGTCTAGTCCATTCAAGCTCTGCTCTGCATGGCTCAAGAATGAAGAAGTAGTACAACTCATCAATTCAAATTAGATTCCATATCAGACTAAAAATGGCATTAGGACTGCCATTCATTTCACCCAAAACCTAACAAGAATAAAAAAACTTCTTAAGGAATGGGCAATAAACAAGAAGTTGCAAGATGATCAACACAACATCCAAATTGAGCAGGATTTGAAGGAGCTGCAAAACAAATAAGGGGGAGGCTTCCTTACTCAGGATGACAGAGAGAAACTCTTCTCACTAGAAGCCTCAAGAACAAAACTTCTATTGGAAAGACAAGAGGTCCTGAGATTAAAAAGCAGAGCAATTTGGATGGTATATGGAGATGACAATACCAAATACTTCCAGGCCTTTGCAAAAGGCAGGAAGCAACAAAATACTATATGGGAGCTAAAGAACGAAAACAATCATGACAGTAAACACTTTTGAATATCTAGCTGACACAGGGAGGAAATATTTCAAAAGCATTTTTAAAGAGGACCACCAAACAACTATTGCAGAAGTAATTCAAATTTCTCAGTTTTTCCATGGAAGCATAAATGAGGAAGATAACCTGGATTTAATGGAATATGTCTCAAAGGAGGAGTTAAAGGAAACCCTACATAGCTTTCAAAAAGATAAAAGCCCAGGGCCAGATGGGTGGACAGTAGAATTCTTCATAGCAAGATATGACTCCATAGGCCCAGACTTACTACAGTTGGTAGAAGAAACAAGGAAAAATGGTGTCCTCCATCCTCCACTGAACACAACTTTCTTAACCCTAATTCCAAAAAAAGACTCTCCAGAATCTTTAGAGGACTACAGACCTATCTCTTTGTGCAACATAACCTACAAGGTGGTCACAAAAATTATTGCACAGAGATTTCGAAAGGTCCTCTCAAAGATCATCTCCAAAGAACAATTTGGATTTTTGGAAGATTGACAAATACATGAAGCCATAGGGGTTTCTCAGGAGGGACTTCATAGTGCCAAAACAAAAAAAAAGCAAAGGGGGCAATCCTGAAAATTGATCTCTAAAAGGCCTTTGATAGAGTAAGTTGGATTTACCTCAGACTCCTGCTCACACATCTAGGCTTCAAATACCCATTCATAAAATGAATATTTGCATGCATAACAACAACCTCTTTTCCAGTCCTTATAAATGGAGCAGCTTCCCCTTTCTCCCATGCTGAAAGGGACTTGAGACAAGGATGTCCACTATCCCCCCTGCTCTTCTTGTTAGTTGCAAAAGGATTAATCAGAGCTATCCTAGATGCAAAGAGAAGAGGTTTGTTCGAAGGCCTCAGAATAACCTCAACAAAGAGCATATCACATCTATTATTTGTGGATGACATCCTCATCTTTTGCAAGGACTCTAAAAGAGAGGTAGAAAGGCTCTCAGAAATCCTAACCCTCTTTTGTAAAGCTACAGGTATGCAAATAAACCTTCAGAAATCCTCCTTGACAGTAATAAATTTGGAGGAGGACATGCAAAGATCTTTAGAGGCTCTTTTTCCATATCAACAGTCATCTATGGATGATGGAATAAAATACCTAGGATTCGGACTTAAACCCAACTGTTACAATTAAAAGGAGGACTAGAACTGGATGCTGGCCAAACTGGAAGTTAGAATAAACAATTGGTGCAACAGGTGGCTCTCAAGAGCAGGCAGATTGATTCTGATCAAGTCAGTTTTGGAAGCAATTCCAGTTTACTGGATGGCACTAGCATGGATACCTAAACCAATATTGAACAAATCCAGAAGAAAAGTGGTGGCAGAAAGGTATTTGGAAGACAAAATTCCCACTAAAGGCAAAAATCTTCTCATGGTGTGTCCTTGCAAACAAAATCCCAACATGGGAGAATCTTCAGGAAAGGCAGATAGCAGGCCCAGGATGGTGCAGCCTCTGCAAAGATGCTGAGGAAAACTTGAATCATCTCTTCTTACATTGTGCTTTCTCCAAACAGGTCTGGGAGCATTCAAAATCTCTCACATCCTCAATCTTCAGTTGAAAAGGTAGCACAGTTGAAGAGGCATGGAAGGATTGGGCATCATCCCCTCAAACAACCCAGATAAAATCCCTGCCACTCATCCACATTTGGGGTCTATGGCTGGCTAGGAACAAAGCCATTTTCCAAGAAAAATCCAGCTCACCTGAAGAGGTAGCAAGAAAGGGATTAGATATAATTTCATACTTTCCCCAAGCAAAAACCATGCCCCCCCAAGAATTGTTGCTCCTGAAATAGTGAACAGAAACACTCCTTGGGCCTTCTTTGATGGCACCTCACAAAAGTCGAAATGTGGAGGAGGTGCATGCTTATTTCTAAATCAGAGTCACCATTTTCAAATATCCTTGGGACTAAGAACTGGAACCAACAACTATGCAGAACTCATGACGTTGAAATTACTTCTTTGTTTTGCCATCGAAAGAAATTGCAGACAGCTACAAGTATATGATGACTCAATGGTGGTTATAACCTGGATGAATAAGAAACATAAATGTAGAATTGCTTCTCTAGATGCATTATATGAAGAGACAACCCATTCTCTCTCTTTCTTTGAAACAATCTCTTTCACTCATGTTTACAGGGAGCAAAATAAGGAGGCGGACAAGCTATCAAAGAAAGGGCTAACATTGCAATGGGGTGAATGGAAAATTTTGGAAACACAGGACTCAAAGGCCACGGAATATCTGCACAGGCCTTTTATAAATCCATCACTTTAAAACTTCTGTAAATATGAAGTATAAATTTTTTTGAAAGTAAAGCTTAAACAGTTTTTATGCACAGGATGGAAACATAATGTCAGCTGATCAGTCTATGTACAGTTCGGAGAATGGAACAGTTCTGCTTCAGGAAGCAGGCCTACATGGGTATCTTTTTTTTCAGCCATTAAGACAGCCTTATAGGACTAGTCTGGTCTCTCCAGATCCCAGAAGGGAGGAATAGTTACATCAGAATAGATGTAAGAACATGTTTTTTGTAAAGCTGCTTATAGCAGGAACATAACACATACTATATTTAGTATGCAACTTATGATTAATAAAAATCAGTTTTTTTTTCTTTCGGAAAAAAAAAATTTATATATATATATATATATATAATTTGTCATTTTAGGTTTATAAAAATAAAAGATTTATGTAGGATGACTTATTAGGAGTATAAGATGATTATGACTGAGTATTATAAATATTAATAATAAAACCTCTATATACACTATGATTGAGTTAAATAATAATAAGTAAAAATAAATAAAAATTTGAAAAAAAACATTATTAATTTTTTTATTATTGAAATTCAGAAACCTTAACAAAATAATAATAATTGTAACATGTATGCACGTATAATTGAAATAGTGAAAGTACCATATTATAAAGATACATTATTATGTGGAATGACTTATTAGGAGTATGAGAGGACTATGCTATGAATATTATAAATATTAGTAAAAGGTTTATATACACTAGAGGGATTTGTTTATATGTATGGATACACGGGATGGATTTATGTATGTGCATAGTATTGTGTAGCTAACTATGTGCAAAGATATTAAGTGAATTCAAGAATGAAGCATTAATAATGTGACATTCAATGTTTATCAAGGGTTACGTTGCATTGTGATGTTTATCAAGGGTTATGTTCCATTACAACGTTCATTAGGGGTTATGCTACATTGCAACATTGGTCAAGGGTTATGTTGCATTATGACAATGCCCAATATGTGACACATCAATAACGTGACATTCAATGTTTATGAAATTTCATGTCGCATTGTGAAGTATGGCCACGTGTTTCACTAAAGTCAACCATGGTTAACTATGGTCAATCTAAAGTCAAAATTGGTGAACCAAAGTCAACTACAATGAATTAAAGTCAATCCTTTCTTGTGAAAGTCAACCAAGTTTGACTTTGACCAAAATAAAGTCAAGCATAGTTGACCAAAGTACACCATGGTTCGTTACAATGTCCAATATATGCTGACACAACAAAATATGCAACACATCAAGATAATGTGACATTAAGCATTCATCAAGGGTTATGTCACATTATGATGTTTTTCAAATGTTATGTTGCATTATGATGTTCATTGAGTGTTATGTCACATTGCGACATTGGTCAAGGGTTATCCCACATTGCGACAATGCCCAATATGTGACACATTAATAATGTGACATTCGATGCTAAGTATGGCCATGTGGTTCATTAAAGTGTATTATGGTTAACTATGGTCAAACTAAAGTCAAACCTTACTTTCTAAAGTAAACCATGGTTAAAATAAAGTCAAGCATGGTTGACCAATGTCAACCATGGTTCGCTACAGTGTCTAGTATATGTTGACATAACCAAAATTGTGACACATTAGTAATGCAAAATTCAGTGTTTATCAAGGGTTACGTCATATTGTGACATTTATTAAGGATGATATTCCATTATGACATTCATCAAGGGTTATACTACATTGCAACATTGGTCAAGGGTTATGTTTCATTATGGCAATGCCCAAGATGTAACACATTAATAATGTGACATTCAATGATCAAAAAATTTCATGTTGCATTGTGAAGTATGGCCAGGTGTTTCACTAAATTCAACCATGGTTAACTATGCTCAAACTAAAGTTAAACATGGTAAACCAAAGTTAACCACAATTAAGGGTTATGTTGCATTATGATAATGCCCAATATGTGGCACATTAATAATGTGGCATTCAATGTTCAAGAAATTTCTTGTTGCATTGTGAAGTATGGCCACACGGTTCACTGAAATCTACCACGGTTAACTATGGTCAAATTAAATTCAAGCATGGTAAACCAAAGTTAACCATGATTAACTAAATTCAAGCCTCAGTTGCTAAATTCAACCATGCTTGACTTTGGAAAAACTAAAGTCAAACATGGTTTACCAAAGTCAACCATGGTTCACTATAGTGTCTAATATATGTCGACACAACCAAAGATGCGACACATTAATAATGTGACATTCGATGTTTATCAAGGGTTACGTCGCATTACGACATTTATCAAGGATTATGTTCCATTACGATGTTCATCAAGGCCCTATGTCACATGTGACATTAGTTAAGAGTTTTTGTTGCATTGTGACGATGCCCACGATGTGACACATTAACGTTTTGACTTTCGATGTTCATGAAATTTCATATCCATTATGAAGCATGAGTCATGACCATGTGGTTTACTAAAGTCAACATGGTTAACCATGGTCAAACTAAAGTCAAACATGGTTAATTAAAGTCAACTATAGTTAATTAAAGTCAATCCTTACTCACTAAACTCATCCATGGTTGACTTTGACAAAACTAAAGTCAAGCATGGTTGACCAAAGTACATCATTGTTCGTTACGGTGTCCAATATATGTCAACACACTAATAATGTGACATTTGGTGTTCATTAAGGGTATGTCACAATGTGATGTTTATCAAGGGTTTTGTTGCATTATGACATTCATTAAGTGTTAGGTCACATTTCAAAATTGGTCGAGGGTTATGCTGCATTACGACAATGCCCAATATGTGTCATTCAATGTTCGGAAAAAATAATGTCGCATTGTGAAGTGTGGCCACGTGGTTCACTAAAGTCAACCATGGTTAACTATGACCAATTAAAGTCAAGCATGGTTAACCAAAGTGAACCACAATTATCTAAAGTCAAGCCTTAGTCTCTAAAGTCAACCATGGTTGACTTTGGCCAAACTAAAGTTAATCGTGGCTGGCCAAAGTTAGCCATGGTTCACTACAGTTTCTGATATATGATGAAACAACTAAAGATACGACACATTAATAATGTGACATTCTATGTTTATCAAGGGTTATGTTCCATTACAACATTCATCAAGGGTTATGTTGCATTGCAACATTGGTAAAGGGTTATGTTGCATTGTGACAATGCCCAAGATGCGACACAATAATGTGACATTTGGTGTTCATCAAGGGTTATGTCGCATTATGACGTTTCTCAAGGGTTAGGTTGCATTGTGACATTCATTGAGTGTTATGTCACATTGCGACATTGGTCAATGGGTATACCTCATTGCGACAATACCAGTATGTGACATTCAATGTTAAGGAAATTTCATGTCGCATTGTGAAGTACGACCACGTGGTTCATTAAACTCTAGCATGGTTAACTATGGTAAAATTAAAGTCAAGCATGACTAACCAAACTAAAACATGATTTAACTAAAGCTAAGCCTTATGGTTGACTTTAGGCAAACTAAAGTTAAGCATGGTTTATGAAAGTCAACAATGGTTTGCTACAGTGTCTGATATATGTCAACACAATCAAAGATGCGACACATTAATAATGTGACATTTGACTTTTATCAAGCATTACATCACATTGTGACACTTATCAAGGGTTATGTTCCATTACAACATTCATCAAGGCTTGTGTCACATTACGACATTGGTCAAGGGTTATGCTACATTGCGACAATTCCCAAGATGTGACACATTAATAATGTGACATTTGATGTTCAGTAAATTTCATGTCGCATTGTGAAGTATGGCCACATGGTTTACTAAAGTCAACCATGGTTAACTATGGTCAAGCTAAAGTCAAACATCGTTAACCAAAGTCAACTATAGTTAATTAAAGTCAATCCTTATTCACTAAAGTCAACCATAGTTGACATTGATAAAACTAAAGTCAATCATGGTTTTTAAATATACACCATGGTTTGTTACAATGTCGATGGTGTTGATGTTCATGAAATTTCATGTCGCATTGTGAAGTCCGGCCAGATATTTAAATCCCAAAGCCCAGGGTGGAATAGAACACGACGATTAAGATAAAAATTAGTGTTTTCAAAGTCATATCACATAATTGTAGGTTTTTAAAATTAAAAATTATATACGAAGGAGCAAAGTATTTTTAGTATTTAAAACCTTTCACTACATTTCTGTAACTCTAATTCTTAAAACATTAGGTTCAACTAATTGTATACACATTGGATATATTGCTGATAGAAATCAAATGATGTTGAAATTCCCATTTCCCCTTTCTTCTTGTGTAATTTTTCTTTTAACTTTTTATTCAAAATGTGTGAAAACAATTACTTAATGAAGACTTGTGCTTATTACCAAATTTAGAGGTCCTTATTCTTGTCTAATTTTTCTTTTAAATTCTCTAGTTGGGTCCTTGAAGCCCATTTCTAAAATGTCCTGCATGGGCATAATATTTTAGATACGGATTATGGTAGTTAGTGTCCACAAGATGTTGACAACTAGGGGGCTAGGATTTATCTCCTCAATTTTTTGTACTAAATATAAACATGGGGAGCGTGCATATAAAACCTTGGTAGTCATGTACAAAGCTTTTTTTTAGTGTTTAACATTAGCTCGAACGAGGGTTTGTTAGAACCTCAATCAAGGGTTTAATAAACCTCGATCAAGGTTTCGTTAAAACCTTGATCGAGAGATTTAAACACCTCGACCGAGCTTCAGACCCTGATCGAGGGCCTAGAAAATAGAGAATTATCCCTCTCACAAGAAAATCAATGTTTCTATGTGTCTCTAGTGGTGTAAACCCTGCGATTCATGGCACACAACAGAGTGGAGTTCATACCGATAGATTCATCACCAAATCCTCTATCCATTGAGGTATCATGCATTCGTTTTAGCATTCATATGTTTTTTTTTTAAATTAGTTCTAATACTTACACTTAGAAAACTTGCAACAACTTTGAAGCAACTCAAATAAAAATCCGCAGGGTAAAAAATACACATCCAAAAATTTCTCAAAAATGCATAGCCCACACATCGATGTGTCCTCTTCAAAAGGGTATCTTTGGTTTTTCAATTTTTGAAAACAATGAAAAAAAAGTTGGGATGGACACACATGTGTATAAAATGATGTTGAAA
>LPNX011165566.1:504156-528495 GCA_001517045.1 Pseudotsuga menziesii | reverse complement strand
TGAATTATTGGGGTTGGACACGAGCCACTTATTAACTTCTTCAATTTTTTAAGGTCACACAGTTCATTAAATGCAAAATTTCACACATTAAATGACATCGAAATATTTAAAAAAAATATCATTGGGAAGCCAACATAATATTCTACAATTTGTTTTTTTAGTACAAGTCGAAATTTACATGGTATATATGCGTTTTGAGGGCTTCTATCTAGCACATGAGTAAAAAATCAGGTTTTTGTCGCCAAATTTGGCCAAAAAGTGTTATCCACGTTCATGGAATCACCCTAATATATAGAAATATATGAGTAAACGTTTTTATCATTTTGAGATTTTAAAATTTATTAGAATTTCTTAAATTTTCTCAATGAGCTTGTGAAAGGGGTTTATATTATGCATCTTATGGGATTTCCCCATGATGAGAAATCTATATTGCAACATAAGAAATGTTGAGCTTGTGAAAGGGGTTTATACTTCCACATCTCATGGGATTTTCCTCATGATGAGAAGTACATATTTTAACGTAAGAAATGTTGAGCTTGTGAAAGGGGTTTATACTTCCACATTTCATGGGCTTTCTCTAGGATGAGAAATACATATTACAACATAAGAAATGTTGAGTTTGTGAAATGGGTAACATTATGCTTCCACATCTCATGGGATTTCCCCATTGTGAGAAATAGATATTACAATATAAGAAATGTTAATATATTTGAGAGTGAGGAAAAACATAGATAATGAAGAAATAGACATGACTAATAAACCACCCAACAATGAATGATTGGCCATACATAAATTGATGTTAACTATTGAAGGAATGTGGAAATAAACCTAACAAATTAAAAATAATATGTATTCTTTATTTAGCTAGGAAACATGATAGTTCGACAATTTAGTTTGGAATAATGTTTCATCAAGTAAAAGCAAGATGGTTTGGCAATTTCGTTTCGGATAAAGTTTCATGAAGTATTGAACAAAATGTATGGAGTAAATAAGATTATACCATCTAAATTTTATATCCTATACATAGTAATTAATGGTTCAGATGAGATTGTAACATCCAAAATTTATATCCTATACATTGTAATTAATGATTCATATGAAATTGTAACATCCACAATTCATATGCTATACAAGTTAATTAATGTAATAATACTAAGTTTAATGAACACGTTTAAAGAAAATTAGATGATATATAATGAGATTTCTTTAGGATTGTTGTTTACAATTTTATGTGTGATAATAGTAAGTTTAATGTTTAAAGAAAATTAGATGATATATAATGAGATTTCTTTATGATTGTTATGTACAATTTTATATGTGAGATTATTGCTACTTACTTTTTGTTAATTATTGTTGTTAGTTGTATTGAAAGTCATGTTGTAATTATATTAGGTTTTTTTTTAAATTTATTAAAAAATTGTGAATAACCATTCTTATGAGTTAACCATTGTTAATTTCACTTTTAATTATGAAATCAATATCTTTAAAATTTTAACCACATTCATTTAAACAATCACTTAGAATTGTGAGCCTTTGGTTTCTATTACTTCGTCCTTCATTAATTGTTTTTATATATATAAGAGAGACTTCATTAATTGTTTTTATATATATAAGAGAGAGAGTTATAGTTTTAGAGAATATCCATTAAAAAATGACAAGTAATCATATTAGTATTGTTTGGGTTGTTTCTTTTTTACTCAATAAAATAGTAATGATTCTTTTTTTTAACCATTAAATGTAAGAATAATAGTTATAAGTAAAAACATTTTTTTCAAATGTAAAGAGTGATGATAGTTATGAAAGATATCCATTTTAAGTTGAGAAGTAAAAACATTCTTCCATTTTATATTGGGGGTGTTTCTATTTGTTATATAGAATAGAATCCGAGAGACATTAGCAGTGGTGCATCCAAATTTGTGTGACTTAATTTTCTATGTTTTCTAGTTTTTTTTTTCTCCAAATTTTTATCACATATATTTTGGGGTGTTCTTTATCTAATCATACTGGCCTTGATTTTGGGGTGTTCTTGATCTAATCATATTGGTCTTGAGGTATGAGGAATCCAAATTGATGTCATGTCAGCCACAAAGTTCTAGATTGTCTAAACTTAGTGTATTTTTTAATAAGACCAATGTGCTAACATTAATGCGAATTTAAAGTAAATGTATTTTAATATAAAATTTTAAATTTAAAAATATTTATTTTATTTCAAGATATAAAATATACTTTTTATAATAAATAATTTTAAAACCATAAAAATATTAACAATAACTTGTAATTTTATAAATTAACTCATGATAACTATTTTTTACAAATATCTACCCACCACTCACTATCTCCACACATGTGATGCCCAATAATAAAAATAGTTAAAATGAATTTTTAGTTATTTATTTTAAAGTACATAATATACCCCATAAAAGATCAATATGTACTCTACCATCATATATTTAGGTTGAAACGATAACTTTTAAATACTTAAAAAGATCCATGTGTACTTTCACATCATAGATTTGGTTGGAAACGATAATTTTAGATATTATTATTTTCTCAGTGGCAGAAACCACTCTTTTCTGCTTATATTTTTCCATTGGCAGAAATCACTTCTCTACGAAACCACTTGCAATAATACGATACCCTTCAGGTTCAGCACGCGTTCAAGCTATTATAAACCCACTTCATATAAACTTCCTGTGGCCCGCATATCGGGGACTGTTTCAAGGTTTTCAGTGGTTTGAAGTTCGAATTCCACGTGTTATGATGAGTTCTCCAGCCACAGTGGACTTCTCCACTGAGACAAAAATTTCTATATGGTGGGATATGGAAAGTTGTCCGTTTCCGCACAATATTATTGATCCTCAGATTCTTGCTCGTCTCCACAAGGCTTTGCTCCATATTTTCAGAATCAAGGGCTATGTCCATCGATTTTGTGCCTATGAAAATTTCGATAGAGTAGACAAAACAGTGAAGCAGACACTTGTAAATTCAGCCGTTGGACTCCGACATGTTCCACCGGGTAAGTTCAGAGTTCCACATTGCTTATTTTCCCTTATGATAACAAGCTGGCATTACTGTGTTTAAAAATTATATGGATGTTATTGGGATTTTGTATTTGGTAGGTGGGAAAGAAACTGTGGAGAAAGCACTGCTGGTGGACGTGCTTTGTTGGTCAATAGATGAACCTCCACCAGCCTTTGTTATTTTCATAATTGGGAATATTGATTTGTCAAATGTAATACATAGGTTAACCCAGAGAACGTATGGAGTGCTTCTGGTCTGTGACTGTGCTCTTAGAATGGGGAAAAGCATGTTAGCCGGAGTGATTGAATGGGTGGAATGGAGCTCAGTTTTACAACTATTACCCGTTTTAGATTTTGATGCTATGAGGGACATGATCATGCCAGCTTCTTATACTGAAAGTCCTTATTTCAATCTTATGGATGTAGTCCCTTATACTGAGAATGTATTCTTTTCCTCAAGTTTTATTAGCAATTGCAGACCTTATATTGAATATATTCCCACAATACAAATGGATTGGCCATTAACTGATCACAGATGGTATTGTGAATATCATGGGAATTATCCCGTCCTTCCCTGCCAAATGCCATTATATGATCTGTACATTAATGGGCAGACAGCAATTAATGAATTACACTCAACCAGTTATATGCACCAATTTGTGACTGAAGATTATCAGAACGTTCCAGTGTTTAATACCAGAAATTCTGGGACTTCAAACATGGAGAAAGCTTCAATGGCAGATATAAAATCTTGGCTTCTTCAGTTTCTTAAGAAGGAGAATGGCATAAAAGGGTATCACCTATCTATTATTTATAAGGAATTCAGCAAGGACACTGGTAAAGTTATAGACCTCAATTATCTAGGGTTTCCTAAACTTGGAAAACTTCTTGAAGAATTCAGGGATGTAGCGTTGCTTAAGAGGGTATCCCCCAGCGAGGTTTTTATATTCCCTGTAGAAACAGAACTTGAGAATGAATATATGGTAGAGCGCATTGATTATGATCCTGCTGTAAGAACTAAAGATGACATTTGCGATGTGAATGCTGGAAAAAATGAGATTGTAGCGGTAGAATATAAAAGAGAGAACGTTTCGGTTTGTCTTGACAAGCTTCTTGTACCCAACAAATCATCTCCAAGTGCGGAGCTATTAAACCCTTCAGTAGGGGATGAGAACCAGAAGAAAACACAGAGGGATGATGTTTTGAGAAAAGGTCGTTATAGGCCCTGCCTGCTTCGGATTGGTGGTGTCTCTGTGTCCCTGATCTTCTTATTCAGTATGTTAGGTATGCAACTCAACGCTTGTTTTACATGGATTTTCCTAACTATGCTTATGCTGAAAAAAATTAATGCTTCAACTCTCAAATACAATATTTTTTATTTTCATCCACCTTTGTAGGATCGAGGATCTACTGAATTATATAAAGAATTTCAAAAAATTGTATTCGCAGCTTTGATTTCCTTTGCTCCATCTCATGTATGGCGAGGGTTCTATTGAATAATTTAATGCTTCAACTCGGCATCATATAAAGAATTAAAAGAAATACATGAGTACTTTTAAGTTTCTTTGGATTTAAGGATGTCTTAACCTGTAATTTATTTTTTTCCCCTTAATACAACTATTTATTTATTTTGTTGTAAAACTCAACAAATTATGTAAATAAATTACTCAAAGCTTCATGTTTAATTCACTGTTTCTCTTTGTTTTCGTTTTCTTGTTTGTAAAATACTCAAAGCTTCATGTTTAATTCACTGTTTCTGTTTGTTTTTGTTTTCCTGTTTGTAAAATGCTCAAAGCTTCATGTTTAATTCACTGTTTCTGTTTGTTTTTGTTTTCTAGTTTATATACAGGACAATGTAACATTAGATGTATCTCAATTTGAACTTCTCCTTGTCTGCAAAATAAGCACAGCCTTTTTTTTATTTTATTTCTATTTTTCCATATTCTTTTTAAATAATACTATTATTCATGATGACTCAACCTTTTGAAATTTTATAGCTTGGAATGTTTAATAATAATATTCATGATAATGGACTTGTTGAAGATTTTGTAGGTTGGAATGTTGTGGCTGGAGTATGGCCAGTGAAGAAGAAAACAAGCAAAATGATACTACCAAAGCTGGCAAAAGAAGCATAGCACAGTGAGAAGACAATGCCTTACGGACTCAATGGACTGAGGCAGTAAGATTCATTTTAAGTCCATCAAGGACTTTATATATGACAATTTTATGCCCAACTGTGGCATTGACTTCGATATTATCATGTCTAATATTTAGGCTAAAAACTTGTAAAAGATTCAACTTTTGAATGTTTTGCCAATAGTATTGTTCACAAGGGCTATCAACCTTTGAACATATGTGATAAAAAAAATTGTTTATATATGTAAATGATCTAGGATCTCATAGCTTAGAAGCTATGATTTTGAAGATCAATCCCTGGCTCTATGTTAGTGGAAAAAAAAACATATTTTGAGTTTTTGAAAGGGAATATTCAATATTGATCTAGATTGAACGTTTAAAGTTTTATTTTAATGTTCAGATTTTGAGATTTTGAAAGAGTCAAGTGATTCAATTAACTAAATTCCTTTGCTTTAATGCTTTGCTCTTTATTGTTGGTTCTATCTGTGCCTATTGTCATTGTCATATTTAACTATTGATGCAGAAGAATTTCCACATAGAACTGCACAACAGAAATATCCAACACACAATTATGTAATAAAGAAAAAAATACATCCACAACGAAATTACATACAACACAAACAACACTAGGCAGAAACAACCACACATTTTTGTTGTCTTTTATTCATTGAAAATGGCTATGCTCCCAGGTCTGATTTACATCCAAGTTTCAACAACCACTTTGAAAATGGCTATGCTCCCGGGTCTTATTTACATTCAAATTTCAACATACCCAAGCTCTGGAGTTCCACACCCTTTCTCAACCTCTACAAGTCCAAACTGAAAACCCACAAACCCTTAGTTATTTCCTCGGTCTTAGATTCTATACACAGGACTTGGGATTCGAATGACTAAAATTGTTCCAGTGGCCATTGCATTGGTTAACGAATCGGTTAGTGATGTCCAGGCTTTTCATTATAATCTTAGTATTTAGTTGCAGTAAGTATGCATATCAGCCTGGCATGGCTCCTGGTGTATTATTGTTGATACTGCCAGGAGCGGAGCTGGATAGTAATGTTCTTTTTTCTTAATCATGGAAACATCAATTACTATACTGAGTAAAAACCAGGAGCTATACCCAACATTATATACCTTGGTATTTACATAGAAAAACATTTTTCCAATAAAAACAAGGACAGTAATAGTCCTCTAACTAGCTTATACATACGGCAATGGTCCCAAGCCCAGATTGCTTAATTGCAATAATAGGATGCCTTGGGCTCATGGAGAATCCCTACGCTATGTGAAAGCAAGACACAAGTTCTTGAAATGACCAGAAATTTACAGGTGAAAGGCCAGTACGATGCTCATTTAATATTCTCTCGTACACGATATTGATTTCTTTAAGTCCATCTCTGTGCGATTCACTATCACACGAGTTATTGCTACTTCGTCATTTAGAAGTCCATTCGTGTGTGGAGCAACTTAATGAAGTAGCTAGCTGGCAAATACATCCTCTTGATTGTAACTAGAACTACCTCTTCAGATTCTCTTTGTGCATTCAAGTAATATGATTCTGTCTAACTCTGGCATGATTGTATACAATTTTCATTTTGTAAGTGGATAGTTTTCAAGATCAAGGATGTTCTCTAGATTCCCCTGGTTGGAAAATTGTGAGCATCCTATTCAAAAGTAAACTGAACAAAATTGAGTCTTCCTCTCCCAATCTCTCCTATTACATTTACAACATTTACAGTATTTTCTTTACGGTCTTTTTATTTTTTCTTGTTTTTATGTACTCTTGTTTAGAATTTCTTCAATTCTTTGCAAATTTGTCTTATAACTTTACACTACTCTTTTCTCCTCTAATTCAAAGGTGCTTACTATGTTACACCACTCTTATCAATGGTGATTACTAGGGCCCCATCTTTCTCTTAAGACATTCTCAACCCTGGGTGAAAGGTGCACCTAATTTTCAAGTCCTCACATTGATTTCCATATCTTTGCTTCTAATTTTCAAGGTCTTAAATTGATTTCTAGTATCTTTGTCTCTTATCTTGGCTTCATTAAACCTCAAAATAGTTAGTTGTAGGTTATGCCTATAAATAGTAATAGAACTTGATTGATTTCCATGTCTTTGTTTTTCATATTCAAGGTCTTATCTTTGTCTCTTATTTTGGCTTCATTAAACCTCAAAATAGTTAGTTGTAGGTTACGAGTGTAAATTGTAATGGAACTGAACTTATTAGTAAGATTGGATGAAAATGTGTGGCTCAATGACAATTTTGAAACACAAACAATAAACATTGAGAAAACCCTAGAAAATTACACTATCTCTAGTTTTCCATGTTTACATATTCCATCTCATTATAAGTATCTAACATCTCAATTAATAGTAATTTTATTGCATTGCTAATGCCATGTGTTTCTCTACTATAAGTCATGACATGGTTATATAGCACTGATATCTAACATTTGATTATTATTTGAGCCAATTCACCTTTTACCACTTAATGTGGAATTCATGGCATCCTCAATATTACAATACACTTAATCGGACCAAAGCTATTGCATTATTTTTCTTTGTTACACACCAAACTTTTTATTGACTTTGTTTGGGATAAAAGACTCCATTATACTATTCAATATGTTGTAGCATTAAGTTATCACTTATATGTTCCCCATAATTCATTTTTTTTTATGATTTTATGCATATTTTTCTATGACGATCTTTCACTTTATTTTTGTTGTTTCTAGCAACATGGACATCAATGTTATGATACCTTTTGCCAAATGTTTTGGGAAAACCGCATAGCTCTATTTCTCGTTGCCTCTTCCCAAACTCACTATAAACTATACGTATCCTTTGTAGTATTAATGAACGGAGAAACATGCATGAGTGGGATTATTAAGAAATCTAGGGAGAAGGTAACATTACATAAATTTTGCTATCGATATGCATTAGGAATTATGCCCACTCACTTTTGCATGTTTGAGAGATAAAGTGATTCATGAATAAGAAATATCCTTGATATGAATAACATACTTAATATTATCGATGACTAATTTCCTTTAGTTTTTTGTTTGTATGGAGCTTGATAAGCTATCTTAGTCTGAATAATAACTAATTGATGCAATAAAGTTATATTTTCATGTTCCTAGAGGCCTATAAAATAAGTATAGTATCTCATTGCTCTTAAGGTGTTTTGATAGACTTATCACCTAGTCAAGATTTAATAGAATTTCTTCTTTTCTAATGAGAACTAAAGTGAACATGACTCCTAGGCGGGTAAACTCATGGTAATGTGTCTCACTTTTTCCCCTTTTGTGGTGATGAAATTTATGAACTAAAGATATTAGTTTAGAAATCTACAAATCCATCAAGAATTAGATAATGATGTAATGAAACAAAAGTTTTCATTATGAATGAGCTATTATATGGTATTTTTTTTAAATTAATTTTTTTTTTTTTTTTTTATCTTAGTTATTTTATTTTCTTTAAAGGGCATTTACTATTATTTCATGCATCTTATAAGTACTCACAAAACCGCGCCCCCCCCATATCTATCTTCATTTACTTTTTTAATTCCAATTTTTTCAAAGAAGTTTTTAATATACACTTTTAAGATTGTTGTACATATTTTTTAATTTTATTTTATGATATATTTTAATTATTATTAAATTATCAATATAATAAATAAGTTTTATGTGTACATAAAAGTGCGACCCAAAAAAGTATCATTTTAAGACATCAAACTGAATATTTTTTCATATGAATATAGAAATAATATATAAGTGATTGTTAAAATTATTTTTTGAAATTTTTTAAATCACATTTTTTAATTTTATAATAAATACTTTAAATAAATTTATAAAAACAAAACAATTTTTCTTGCCCCAAAGTGAGACACATTACCATGCTTTTACCCAGGCATAGTTTTAAAAATCGACAAAATCGAAATTGGAATCAGTCGATTCATCGAGGAGATCCCAAACCAATATAAATCGGCCATCAAATCAGTTCGGGTGATCGGTTCAAAATAGAACCAATTAGATCGACCGAATTACATTAAAAAAACAGCTTTTAGTTCTAGCAGCTAGTGTCAACGCATGGTTATTGAATCTCAACGCTTATCTGGATTTGTGTATCCATATATTGCATCTTGTGTGTATGCTTATCTTGTACACAATAGAAGAATTAATGTAGATCTAACTAACTAGACATAGAAGGAAAAGTTTCATTCATAGTTCATAATTCATTTTCTGGTCATTAATGAAGCAGTGTTAACATTTCATTCATTAACAAATATCAAGATATAATTTGTAACCTACATCGATACAACATAATTCACATGTTGCACAATATAAGACAATGAGATTCAAAAATCAATATATTGACAAGTCTTCTACTTCAAGTTATAGCAATGGTGATGAGTTTGATCATTGATGATGGTTATGAAAAATGAAAAAAAAAAGTCAATGATAGTTGCATACATTTACAAGCTTGTCATAACTACCAATATAATATTGTTTTCTTTAATATATATATATATATATAGTAAACCAAGTCATTAAATTCAAATCGGTCAAGTCATGACCGATTCATTATTGATTATGATTCTAAGATTGAGTTGAGCCTCGACCGAATCCAAGTCCAATTCCGATTTTTAGAACTATTCTCTGAGAGATAAGCATAATTCGTATATGCTCAAGGTATGAATTTAAGATGCACTCCTTGTACCCCATGTTTGTGCTAGAAGTTGTATCTTGGCTGCTAGAGAGGCAAGCTAACACGTCTTGGATTTGAATGACTGGATTCGGTTTGGTAAGTGGATCAACAAGACTAAATGAGAAAAGAGCAGGAAACAAATTAAATATATATTAGTCTCTTCACCATTGGGAAATGCAGTCATAAACACCTTGTAGATCAAAGGCCGTCAAGCTGCATACCAAATAAAAAAATATTATAAAATAATGGCTAGAAGAGTAGAAACGATAACAAAAGGAAAAACATCCACCAGTCAGGGATCCTCTCTGCAAAATGAATGCAAGATGTAGGAGAGATTTGATACCATGTAGAAATAACAACTCTGAAGCTAAGAAGGAATCAAAGGAAGTAGATCTAGCTATAGGATAATTCTCACAAGCATGCACAAGAAAAATAGAGAGAAGAATAAAGACACTGAATACAAGAGAAGTGAATAATGGTCCAATATATTTCCATTTATTATTGATCAACATAGTGTACATCAAATAATACATCTTGCATAGGTAAATTCGATTTTCTTAGGAGGAAACTCATGCTAGCTCATAAATCCGACTTACTAAATATGATACACCCGCTCTTTCAAGGAACTCACGAATTGGTTAAACCATGAGTGAGTTGTCATGAGTGATGGAAAAACATGCTAATCCTGGAATATGGAGAGAAGATCATGGAGGATGGGTTGGAAACAAAAGATAGCAGTTTCCTAGTTGACTAGCTTTACCTTATCCACAGAATTAATGATCAGTATAAAAGGAGTATAAATACATACAAGGTACCAGCCCAACAAGAATTAACCCTGTCGAAAACACCTACGAAGCAAGTGAGGTCTCACCCGAGATACCTATGGAAGCTATAGGAACTAGGTTTCTGCAGTGCTAGACATCGACAGATAGGCCATCAACATATAACTACTGCAGCAGAATATTACAACCCATTCACAAACTTAAACAGATTCATAAAACCCATTAAATCATTTTCGATTCAATTGCTTATTCAAAAGTCAATATATTATCACAGGTCATAGCAATACACAAAGCATCACACATAGTTATCATGCACCATTCGACATAAGGAATTTAACGTGGAAACACATACATGAAAAAACACAAAAGCACTTGTTAATTACCAAGAGTCATATCTCAAACACTTTGGTCTGTGCACATCACCTGCAGACATTCATCAATAATCCCCATTACATTGAGTCTACGCACACAGCTTCTGGATCGACAATATACTCACAACTCTTATTCATATTTTACATAACAATACCCAACAATCTAACGACATTACAGACTTTATCTCTCCAAAACTTGGCTTCAACAAACCCTATTTTTCTTTGAACCCCAACAATCCCAACCCTTTACAATATTAAAGGCTCTGCAAGTCTATTTTACATCCCGTGTTGACTACCCAAAAGTGGACAACCCTTCAAACTAAGTCACCGAACCTACCATATTTGTCAGTACATTACTCTTCCCCCAAAAAATGCCCAAAATTTTGGAGTTAACCGTTTGAACGCTTGCTCCGTCGCATCCCTTTTCACACCTCAATGGGGCTCTCAATGCTTAGAGATCAAACTTAACCAACTTGCATAGGGAAAACAGGCCGCCAACACTCACATGTGGATCATCTCGATCCACTTCATATGGAAACCTCCAGTGTGTTCAACTTAGGTTGAAAATCTTGGAATATTTTCATCATGTCCTTGGTTTCTCGCTGAACATCCACTTTAACCTTAACAACTTGTTCAAGAATTTTAGAACCAAGATGTTTTGAAATATCCACCGTATTTGTATCCACAACTTGTTTGAATTCAACATGGACTGGATGAATGGTCGTAGTTATTTTCTCTAATTTAGCTTGAAGCTCTACGACACGATTGGTTCTTCTTTGTTGTTTGTTTGTAGTTTGGTGAACTGTTGCTGCAATAGTTTAAGCTCATCATCCTTACTCATCTTCTCGACTAGTGATAAGGATTTCAATGAGGTTTGCATACCGGCCATACTTGAATATGTCGCATGAAGTTTCTATGTTATTTCTTGCAGCTACACATCCTCCATCAAGGCCTCCCATGCATGGGACACCTACTCATATGCCTTTGCAAAATGTGCCTCAGCCTCCTTAATCTATCATATATCCTATTCAATCGCCTTTTATTTCTCTTCCAACACTTCTGGAGATGTACTAGGAAGAATATTGGATTCTAAATATGCAATATTCTGGCGGAAGTCACTAACAACTTCCCTAAATTGAATACATGAGCTTCAACAATCATGTCAGGTGCAACCCCGACCTATGGAATTTCCTGATAGGAAAGAGAAACATCTTGCTCTAGTCGATTCTTGTCCTCCTACCACTTCTGTGTTTTCTTTTATTTATCCTCCAGTTGACTTTGCAATGAAGACATAGTGTTCTTCAACTGCTTCAACTGATCCACACACAGTATGCTCCCGTGCCTTGATTTCTTCAACTACTTCCTACAGAATGTTGTGTAGTATAAACATGGGTAGCATAGACATGTCTAAACTAACATAGGAAATATCCTGTACCATACTGTTGAGCTCTATTGTGCCCAAATCAAGTGCTTTGGGCACCACCTGGACTTTACGATGCTACCAAAACATTTGTAATTCAACTAGATGATCATCATAAGGGCCAACTTCATGTGACTGCACTGACATATTACTAACCACAACTCTAACTTCTTTCACAGTGTTACCAAGATTTTGAAGTAAGTTAGTGACTCCCTCAAAGACCTCAATATGTTGGCTATCAATCTTCTGGCGCATTTCATCAGCAGGCTAATGCATTCGATCCACCGATAAGTTATAATTGTCATCAGTTAACTTGACAAAAGTGGACTCCCTTACGTCCTTTTCTTTATTCCTTCCCTTTTTCTCCAAGTCAACAACTTTTTGCTTTGCCCCCACATCCAGATATGTCGGGGTTGTGCTTGACTCTTCATCACTATCGTGGTGAGAGCTATGTGGGTTGTTTTTTTCTTTTGGGCCCCTTGGTTGGGTCCTCGATGTACCCTCATGTCGCGACTCAGTTTCAGTAGACAATAGATCATCTGCGATAGGTTGCTTCTAATCCTTCGGCCAATCCTAAACTATTGTGTCAATTTCCTCCTCTTATAATTGAAATGTAGTAGTTAACCGCTAGTGCAAGGGATCTCATCTTGGATAAAGATAGAGATGGTGAGCCCCTGCAGTAAACTTAATGATATTCTGGTATTGTTATAAATTCATAGCGGAAATTCTTGACTGACTCCCAATGTGATTACTTAATGCACCAACATGCATATAGAATTCAATATTATTCTCATGTTGTCGTTGTCGATTATCATTGAACCACATATTTTGATACCGTTCCTCGCGACACAGGACACTCATTTCCATCCCTTATTAGTTTGGTGGTTCTTCCCATGTAACAAAATAAATTAAGACAAGTAATCAAGAATAAGTGAAAGATGTACCTCACTCATGTGCATGGATAGCATCATTCAATAACTCGTTTACCATGAACGTCGCCAAATTTAGTTGAACTCCCGCAGCACATTTCTATGTTGTAAGTATGGTACCAACAATGAACTGGTTCGGTCGCATTTTCCGTAGTAACTTACTCAACAAAAATTTATATGTGAATCTGACACCCTGATATTTAATGGAGGCTATATTAAAGCCCCGTTTATCCCACATGAGATTATATTTTTTCTTCATATGAGTGACAAGGATTTTGTCTTGCTCCTTGCTAGAAAAAAATGGTCCTAGATCAACTCATGGCTTAGGTAATCCTATAATAACAACTATTAGGTCGACATCAACATATATTCAGGTTTGTAAACACAGACACCCCCTATGAGAACAAACCAGCAACTACTTTGTGCATGTGTTAATTTCAACGGTTCGACCAAAATGGGGCATGTACAACAACGACATAATTCCTTACTTCTCTAAACCATGAGCCCAGTCCATGGGTACCAACTAAATAGTCCTACCTTCCACTAGATGCATCGATGGTATATACTTTGGCATGTGAAGTTCGGGGAACTTCCTAAGTCATGGTCAGAGAACGAAAATTTCTTCAAGTTAGACATGATGTCCGTCGTCACATGAACTCCTTTAGGGATGGGTGGCTTTACCAATGGATATTTCCCATTCTCTTGAATGAACACATGGGGAGAATCATCCTTTCGATGTGGAATATATCCTAGCAGTATAGTCGTTGAACCAGACCCAAAAGCCTCAACGTCGTGGGTGGGTTTAAATATCTGCTCTAGAGGAACTACCAGACCAGACATCCATTTCTTTCTTGGTGAATTCACAGAGGCTTATCGCGACACAACATTTGGTGCCTCCTCGACAATAGGTATCGTAGGAATGATTTCTACAGCTGAACCCTGAACAGTGCTAGAGATCGACACTGGGATTTCCATGGCGTAAACTTAAAACACATAATAGTTAGTTGCAAACGACTATCTAGCTTAATACACTTCATGCTCGACATGATGAGACAGTTTAATCTCTTTTGGAGCTGAAATAGATCAACACATGTGGTAATTCAGTCTAATCATGTGGGTGTTATTATGAGTTGATACTCAATTAATTAGAAAAGGTGTCGACTAATCCCTTCGCATGTTGTAAATCCACCATTTATGACAAGGTGCCATTAAATCCACCACTCTGCTTTCCATAAAAGCAGTTACTTACCACACATTAATTGCATACTTGAAAAAAAGTCACGCTGCCAAATCCCATTGTGACAGATAGATAAATTGGAATGTGACACCCAAACTACAATAATTATACAAGACTTTAATACACAAATCGCAACTTATATACAAGACCTCGACCGATAGTTTTTTTTACTTTATCTACAAACTCAGTCGAGAGAAGTACGACTATCCTGATAAGGTTTTAGTGAAATTCCATTTACTAAACCGTAGAGGGGTGTACCATTTACCTTCTGCAACTGAACTGCACCCCCATCTATAACATAATTGAAAACATATGGTCCCATCCAATTTTTTCGAAGCTTACTAAGATTTTTTAAGAACTTACGTCATAAAGAGGAACAAAGTCACCAGGTTGGAATTGATTGAATTTAATATGTTGATCATGCCACGCTTTTGGTCGTTCCTTCTCGACTCTTTGGTGATAGCCCGCAATGAAGCGATCTTCCTCCAATTGTAGTAACTGAGACAATATTTCTTCAATTGCACCCACATCTGTCATCTCAGTAATTGCATATATTCTTAAGTTAGATACAATATATTCCATAGGAATGACAACCTCTTATTCATAAAATATTTGAAACGGAGTTTGTCCCGTAATCTTCTTACATGTCGTGTGATAAGCCCATAATACTACAGGTATTTTGTTATCCCATTCATCACGACTCATATTGCAAATCTTGGTAAGTTTGTGTTCCAAAATCTTATTAAAAACTTCACTAATTCCATTTTCCTGGATGATATGTTGTTGTCTTCATGTGTTGGATCTAAAATTCTTCAGTTATTTACTCAATCACTTTATTAACAAAGCGTGTACCCTGGTCACTTACTAGGGTTTTTGGACAACCAAACTTGGTTACTGCATTATTGAACAAAAACCTGGAAACAATTGTTGTCATACAGTCTTTGACTAGTGGTACTCCATCCCATCTGGTTAAATAATTTGTTGTGAAAATTATATACCGAGCACTTTTCCATCTTCCTGGTGGATTAATAGGACCCACAAAATCGACAACACACTTATCAAACGCCTGCAAAGTTATCTATGGTACCAATGGCATTTCATCCCATCGAGTCAATTTCCATGTACGTTGAAAAATATCACAACTCCGACAATAGTCAAGTGCATATGAATGGAGTGTAGGCCACCATAATCTTGCCTGTAAAAAATTATGCATTGTCGCTTTCCCTACATATTGTCACACTGCCACTCTGGCATGAGATTCAACTAACACCATTGGTCTCTCATGTTATAATACACATCGACGTAGTATCTCATATGTCCCCATATTATATAATTGTCTAGCTATAAGATGAAAGTTTGCATCTTTTACAACCAATTGGTTCTTCTGTGTTGTATTGAATTATTTCAGTGTCCTTCCCATAGTTAATAAATGCACAATGTCTTTGTAAAAATCATCAACCATTTTAACTGTGAATAATTATGCATCTGGAAGACTATCATCTAAATTGGTGGGTTCTTCCCCATTTAATATCCTTGAGAGATGGTCAAGACCTGCATTCAATCTTCTTGGTTTACAACGATTTCAAAGTCGATTTCTTGGAAAAGAAGGAGCCATCAACATATCTTCCCCAATCATGCCTATAAAATTTTTCACATCGTCGCTTTCGCTACATAGTGGTCCCCTGCCACTTTGGCATGAGCTTCGTCTAACACCATTGGTCGCTCATGTTCTAAGACACAGAGACGTAATATCTCATATGGCCCCATCTTATATAACTATCCAGTTATAAGTTGAAATTCTGTAGTTTTACAACCAGTTGTTTCTTTTGCATTGTATTAAATTCTTTTGGTTCCCTTCCTGTAGTCAAGAAATGCACAATGTCTTCGTAATAATCATCAACCATTTTTACCGTGAATAGTTGTGCATCAGGAATATTATCGTCTAAATTGGTGGGTTCTTCTCTGTTTTCTAGCCTTGAGAGATGGCCAGGACCCACATTTAATCTTCTTGGTTTTACAACAATTTCAAAGTCCAATTTCATGGGAGAGAAGGAGCCATCGACAAATCTTCCCACCCAACACTAGCTTATTGACCAAGTATTTTAAGGTAGAATGATATGTAAACATCTTAAAATGATCACACAGTAAATAATGCCGAAATTTTTTGAGTGCATATACCATAGCAAGTCCCTCTAGCTCGTTCGTCATATAATTTCTCTCTGCAGTTGACAACTTTCTACTATCAAATGCAATGGGGTGACCGATAGATCCCTCACCTAGTTGTGCAAGTATTGCTCCTAGCACAACAAACGATGCATCAACATGCACATGAATTATTTTTCGCCAGTTAGGAAATACCAGAATAGGTTCTGAAACCATTTTCTCTTTGAGCACATCAAGACTCTTTTGGCATTCCTCATTCCTTTGTAATTCGACATCTTTCTTCAACAACTTCTCCATTGGAGATGTAATCTCTGCATAACCTATGATAAAATTTCGGTAATAACCAGTATGACCCAACGCAATCCTCAATTGTTTAACTAATGAAGTTGGTGGTGGATCGACAATGATTGCAACCTTCCCAAGGTCCATCAGCATTCCTTCTCTGCATATGGCATGACCCAACAAAATACCAGAAGGGGCACAAAAAAATTCACTTCTTCAAATTTAAAGAAATTTGAAATTGTCTGCAATGTTCAAGCATCATCTGAAGAATATCAATATGGTCCTTAATCAACCCATATATTGTCCATTCATCAAAATAGAGTTGTCGTAATTTATGAATAAAATATTTGAAAGCAGCTACCATTATCCTATAAAAAATAGCATGGGCATTCTTAAGTCCAAATGGCATTACCATGTACTAGAAACAACCTTATTCTGTCGTGAAGGTGGTCTTATGTTGGTCCTCTTTTGCAATCTTTATTTGATGATACCCAGAAAATCTATCAGTAAAAGAATATACCTCTTGTCCCCCTACACTCTCCAAGACCTCATATATAAAATGTGTAGGAAAAGGATAATGTAAGCAAGCATCGTTCAATTTCCTCAAGTCGACACAAATATGGAATTCACTAGTTTTATTATCCAATACAACCATTGGGATGATCTTCTCTGATTCTTCAACTGGTTCAATAATCCCCGTATCCATTTTTATGTCTATATTTTCCTTAACCTTCTCTTTATATCTTGGATTCAATCTATATGGTCGTTGCTTAAAAAGATTTGCATCTGGATTTATGGGAATATTCATTTCACCCTGGTCTCCAACAATTCCTCATTTCCGTAAACTTTGTTGGGATTAGGTCTTGGAATTCATCTAATAAATCAGTTATTTTCCCAATAGTATCATCGTCCCAGTAATCCCCAATATTTGCAAAGTTTGGATTTTCAAGAGAACCAATATTCACTTTTTTTAAGGGACTTCGAAAACTTGTCACGTGATAGACTTGGTCCCTTCAATGCTCTACTAACTACAGATTTGGATATGTAAATATCTCGTGGATCATCATCTTCAAGTTCCCCAGATATGTTGTAACACTCGATCAGACTTTGAGTTGTCGCATTCCATTATTGAAGGCTTGACACCGGAATAGAAACTTTCTCAAATTTTTTGTCTTTAATAACTTGTAGGGTGGCATCAATCGACGTAATTTCATTAGCAAAGCTAAAAGTGTGTTTGAATTTATTATCCAATTTGTCCCAATCTACAATTTCATGTCGCATTTCAACTGACGTATACCAATTTCTTGGTATCATGTCCAAAGTATGTATGAAAAAATGTACCTACTCTCGCTTGGGCATCGACCTCTATGTCGCACAAAAAATATCAATATGGTCGACGGGACTCGTCAATCCAGTATACTTATTACCAACATAAGGAATATTATTACCAAACTAGATTTCTGACAGCCTTCGATAGTGAGACCATACCGAGATGGAATGTTTATGGCCATCCCACCATCTTGTTGGTGTAGCTTTCAGGGCCACATCAAGAGCTAGCAATCATTGTGGTTCCAATACCTTACTTCAAATTCTGTCAAAAACGTGTCCAAATTATACAATCCTTCATATGTAGGCATATCACATACCTCGGTACGCATCCATCACAAATATTTTGTGCTTATTGTGTATTTCCTCATCTACACTTCATGCAACCATTTCTACCAATTTTCTAATGCTTCCCCTGAATCTGATGATCAAGAACTAACACTCCTCCAACTCAATTTAGCATCGGCTATTGGATTTATATAATCATCAAGTGTAGATGAGATATTATATATTATCCAAATACCCTTCATTGTACTCACCTCTTGCTGGTTCAACATAGTGTTGGCCTTCCAAAGGGTCGATTGGAGCAACTACTCGCATCTTTGAGTTTTCAAACGATAAGATCATATTTCTAAAATTAATGACAGTTTGGTTCTCAATAGCCCAGTCAATCCCCAGGAGTGTTGGGTAAGGATTTGTATCGTCAACGATCTCTATTACCTCAAAGTATTCATCGGTTTGGATCCCTTCCACTTTCGACAGGAATCTGTGGTAATTAACTGATAGGAATAACCTTCAATTGGTTAGATAATATCAGTTGAATAGGTAACCACACTAACTTGGGTTTCCCCATTCTTTCCCATGTTTGTTTTGTCAAAATGTTGACATCTGACCCCAAGTCGAGAATAATAAAATCCATATCATAATCGCCTATTTGAGCATTCATGTGTAGTTCTCAACCAATTTTCATTCTTTTATGAATATGATTGAAATTCTTCTCTTATTGAAGATCTTTATAAGGTTGTTCTAATAGAGTTGATAGCTCTGCCAGAACATCTTCATCCTTAACAAGGGCTAAATAAATTTTCAATAAACTCTTCAGAATGCTTACCTTTTCTATCGACATCTTTGGAATTGATTGGTCGAAACTCGACGGCATGTTGATGATTAAGAATTCGTTAAATACCAAAAGAATAGCAGATGTCGAGGCACTATTTCTATCCACAAACTCATTTAGTGCATCGAAGAAGACCCTTTTTTCTTTCAAGACATTAAATGGTACTTTATTTTGTACTATAGGTCGTATTCTCATATTTTTCTATGGTTCTCCTTTATCATCTCCAGTCATAGCACCTCCCCTTGTTAAAACAACAATAGTCAGAAGTTTTTCTCAAGGCCCAGCTAAAATATTCTTAACATTATGATTTGCATTCGGGAGATGGTTCTGATTCCCCGTGACCTTGGATTTCTATTTAGAAATAAGTTGTGGGCATTCCTCTATAGTGTGATCCAACACTTTACAATACGAACACGTCGATGTAGAATTTGTACAATCTTTGGCATAGTGTCTTGGTTGTCCAAAATGATTACAGATGACCTGGCCTCTTCCTCAACCAAATCCTCCTCCTCTGTGTCAACCTCTAAAGGTATTCCCCCCCGTGTTGACAAAACTGTGCATGTGATCTCTTAAATTTCATTTTCTCATCAGTATTCATTAAATACACATTTATTGTATTTTCCTATAGCAACTGGTATTCCCTGCAGTCCTTTTCATCATGGACCATATATCAAAAAAAATTACAATAAAAAATGGTGGGTGCACTTACTATCCTTTATAAATACAAACATTCTTTTGAACAGTGTCCTCTTATTTGACGTGTTAGGATTAATTAATCCTCTTTTTACCCACATAAGTCTATTTGATACATTTATCCTAGATTAGGAGGTCATCATCATCGATCAACACATTGGGGACACACCTAAGGGTCATTTGCTACTTACTGCACTTGATTTCATAAGTTTAGGAGCCCTAGGGACCAATCCCTACATTATAGGATCCCACTCTGAGTGCCACCAGCATTCACCTTCAGTTGGTTCTGGTAGGTAATTAGTTATGCCTAGTCATGCTTTAGTTACTATTAGTTAGATCACATCCAATTAGCCTAGCACCAGTTTTGCATGCATGCATGGACTGTGGCGCCTTTTGTCCACCTACCTCATCAGTTAACTGATTGTAGATTGATTTAGTTATCCGTAGTTAACTAGTGAGCTCCAACTGTGATTATTTCCACTCTGAATTATAAAACCTGTAAGTTTGAGTTGGTGAATTCGAATCTTATCCACAATATTCGAATTATACTTATTGTAATACCATTGTATTAATGATTAATGAATGAATATTAATGTAATGATAATCTGAGCAATACTTGTTCGATTTGTGTGAAATTTCTATCATGAATCCATTGTTCAGTTTACATTGATTTGATAATTCCACTGCATACGTATTTTTAGGCAGCTCTAATTTTGGCTTGTATATCTATGGTTCATGAACTTTAACAAGGTATCAGAGCCTATGTTCAGGCCAGTAGCAAACATATAAGCCTCCATGCTTGAACCAAAATAAATTGAGTTTCCACATAATTCTTGGAATCATATCATTTCTACCTCTGGATTTTGTCTAGAGAATGTTAGGATATTTAGACACTTAGGATTTAGTTAAGATCAACTTGTGTAATATATCCGTTAGGTAAAAGTGTGTTTCTTTAGTATGCATTAGTATGCATTTGTAAATATTCTAATCCGACGGTCACGATATGTTCTAGAGATTGAGTGATCCGACGGTTCAACTTCTCTTAGATCATACCTACCATTGATCTATGGCTTAACACCCGATTGGTCTATGATCTCTATTTAAAGAGCATAGAGGGTCCTTGGATAGTTGATCGATTATGAGAAGCTCATGTAACTTTCTTTCTTTTGCATAATAAATTGTTCCAAGTAGCTATTTGGCTGGGGCTGTGGACTGTTTCCCTCTCGAGGGTTTTAACCACATGACAAACATTGGTGTGTTGATTTGTGATCTATTTGTGTGAAGCGATTGCTCAAGGTGTTCGGTCTTTTGGGAGTACCCTGTGTACCCGAACAGAGAAGTCTATCCAGGTGTGACAGACTCTAAAGAAAGTGCACATGTTGAGGTGTAAAGGTTTGAACTGACAAACGTTTGTGAATTGAAGTTTCTTTTGCAGGTACCTACGTAGCTCTTGAATAATTGTTGATCAACATACAGTGAAATGGAAAATTCAGCTCCTCTTTCACCCATGATCCTTACACCCTTCAACTACATTGATTGGAGGGAATATATGAAGATATCCTTGCGCAAAAAAGACCTGTTTAGGATGAAAATTGGAAGATAATTTGAGCCCCAACATTATGTTGAGAAATCCAAGTTTCAGAATAGGTTAGATGAAGCCTTCAGATTCATTTGCATCCGCATATCCAAGGAGTTATTGTTCTATCTTGAGGGACTCAGAAATCCAAAGGAAGTATGGGACAATCTTGAATCTTTGTTTGGAAAACAAGATGAGATTAGAGGAGATATTCTAGAGAATGAACTCATTGCACTCCATCCCAACAAATTTTAGACATTTCAGCAGTTCTTCTTGAAATACAAAGCACTAGTCTTGCAATGCAAGCAATGCGAGATAGAGAGGAAGGATGAGCAGCTTGTGTTGTCGATTCTGAGCAAGCTTGGCTCAGAATTCTCAGTATTTGTATCCACATTCCACTCTGGAATATTATCCATCCCAAATTGGAAAATTACTTCTCTAGATGAATTTGTAGAGTCATTGATCCAGGAGCAAGACAAATTGATTCAGATGGGAGTGCTCAATGCCTCCAAGAATCAGTCCCTCTTAGATGGAAACTATGGGAATGCACAGGCTAAAGGGAAGAAAAAAGGAAAGGAGAATAAAAATTCTGATTCGAATTCAAAGGATAAGCATATCCCTTTTGATGGAGCCTCAGGTTCTAAGAAGAACAAGAACAAGAAGTTTGAGAAAGTTCAATTCTCCTACTATATGAGAGGCTTTCGTCCAGAAATTCATTGTATGAAGAAGACCATTGATCAAATGGAAAAACTTCTTTAGAAGCACAATATTTGCCTTGCTAAAGGATAAAGGAAGACTGACTCTAGAGAAATGTCTAAAGATCATGACGAGAGATGCCATGCACTGAAGGCTAGCTGTTCAAAAACACATGCCTTCCTCATTGATTCAGGAGCCTCCAATCATATGGTTACATCTATAGAATCATTCTCTTCATTACAAACAACTGATGGTATGAGTATTCACATGGGTGATGACACTCAAATTTGAGCTGAAGGAAACGGTTCTATCAAGTTAAAGAAAGGAATGTTCATAAATCTACTTTATGTTACCTCCTTAGCTGCAAATTTGTTATTTGTATACTAGATGACACATACTGGCTCACCAAAGTGAGTAGTATTTGGTCATGAATCAATGGAGATCACATATATCTCAACTGGGAATATTATAGCGAAGGGTGTTGCAAACCATTCCTCCAAGGCATATGAATTCTCACACTTTCTGTCATACTCAGATCCAGTACAATCTCAACAACCATTTGAAAGGGGAGGTAAAAACATTCAATCTACACCATTTGTTAATGATGTATTGTCTAAAGTTTCATATTCAGAAGATGAGGAACAATATCAACATGATCTTGATATTGAGATTGAGCCTCAAAAGGATCTAGATCTGGATCCATCTCCTATTCCAAATCAAAAGCCTAAATGGGCCCAAAATCTCATTGAAGCAGCTGGGAATGTTATTGGGGTTCTAGATGATAGAATAAGAAAGAGGTCCCAATATCATAATGAACATGTTGTACTCTCTCATTCAGTTTCACTTCCTTCATTGACGTGCAACAAGCTTCTCAAGAGATGTTACTTGATGGTGAGGACTGATCCACAAATCGACCCATTGAAGAACAAATTGGATCAAGTCACTATCGTTGATTGCATGGGCAGACCCGGGTTTACTATAATCAATCAACAACACCCCTAACTCACTGGCCCTTTCGGCGACAGACCGCGAAGCGATCTGAAGTCTCACCCGAAGTGAATCTAATGGGTTGGCCAAGACTCAAGTGTCTTGGACCAGATTCTGCGCATCCTACTTTTCTTCTCTTACTCCTGTGAGCCATAAGGTCAGCTATATCTGCGCATCGCACATCCCCTTCTACTCGCATCCCTCTTAGCCATGCGATTCTTATCCACGTGCAAGTCGCACGGATTCTTCCCACGTCGCGCAACTTCCACTTACTCACAATATCTCCAACCGTATTGCATCTCCGCGCACCGCAAGACACCCAACCTCTCCTCAACACTAAGCCCTCAGCTCGCAGTCTCGCGCACCGCAGCTCCTCTGCCGATGCGATATCGCCTCTCTGCGATATCCTACCACTACGAATTTGCACTCTTAGCGTTGACTGTGTCACCGTGTGTAACTCTACTTTCCAGAAGTTATATTGTGATTAAATGGTCATTAGAAATAGACGTAAAGGAGTCTTTAAACAGCTTACTAAAATACTTCAACTTATCTCTATCTTCTTGCATTATCATGAGCTAAACAATACATGCATTCACTTACTACAACTAACATCATATGCATAGTAACCAGTAACAATAAGCAAGTACAATCACATTCATGCAACACATAACACACAGATTTAACGTGGTTCACCCCCAGGATGGGAGCTACGTCCACCAAACTGTGCTTCTATTATATAACTTGAGGGAAGTTAGCACAGTCTGTTGCACTGCATATGCAGCGTGAGATCTCTTCTAGATCTCTGGCCTATTTCTATCTCTATATTTCCTTTCTTTCAATATATCCTTCCCTCTCTTTCCTCTCTGTGGATGGTTACATACAGACTCAAATAACTC